>SNQJ01S0012544.1:121252-149827 GCA_010110895.2 Picea sitchensis
AGCAAGTTCCCTTTATTTAAGGGTAGATCCTAGATCTTAAACATGACTAGCCATGGAGGAACTTCAACCAATTAGGCCCCCCTGTTCAATGGAACAAAATTTGGCTTATGGAAAGTTAGGATGAGAACCTACATAATGGATTTAGGTGCATATGTCTGGGATGTGGTAGAGACTGGTTATGTAAAGCCAGTTGTATTATCTAATAAGGATGGCAAGATAGAATTTAGCTTCAACGTTAAGGCTACGAATGCTATTCTGAGTGGGCTTGTAGAAGTAGAATTTGTAAAAGTTATGCACTTAGAGTTTGCCAAAGCAATGTGGGACAAAATCATTAGCAGTTATGAAGGTAATGAGAAGGTAAAGGATGACAAGCTTCAAACCTACAGATTATATTTTGAACAACTAAATATGAATGATGATGAGACAATTAATAATTTTTTCTTAAGAGTTGAGCATCTTGTGAATTCCATGAAAGGCCTTGGTGAGAAGATTAAAGACATATTCTTCGTTCACAAGATCTTAAGATATCTTCCTGATAGATTCAATACAAAAGTTTATGCAATAGAATAAATGAATGATCTTAAGACTGTGTCTATTGATAAACTCCTAGGAACTCTAACTGCTTATGAAATGAGGATCAATAAAGATAAATCTACCACAAGAGTAGCATCATTTAAAGAAGATAAGAATGAGGATTCTGAACCTCATGAAATTGAAGAAAAATTTGTGAGAAGACTAAAGAAAGGATCTGGCAAGTACCAAGGCAAGTTTCCCTTCAAGTGTTTTAACTGTGGAAATATAGGTCACTTTGCATCTAAGTGTCCAGAAAAGCAGAAGGACGAGAACTCTGAAGGAGAAGAGAAGTACAAATCCAAGAGATTTGGTAAAAAGAAAAGATTATGTGTAAACAATGATGACGCTTCAGAAGACACAGATAGTGACTCTTCCTGTGAATATAAGCTTAATGACTTTGTGCTTATGGCCAAAGAGGATTATGATAATGAAATCAAATGAAGTAATTTCAATATTGAATACGTTGTGGTTGACTTGGAAGGAAAGTTGATCAGTTCTTTAGAAGAGATTGACAGACTTAAACTTCAGAAGAGAAAACAAAAACAATTGTTGATGTAGTTTGAAAAGAATGGTAAAGAACCAAGTGAAGACTTTGTTTTGCTAAAAGTTGAATTAGAATAGGAAAAGAAAATAGAACACATTCTGAAACAACATTTATCATAGAATAAGACAAGATGTGAAGCCTTGGAAGAAGAGGTAGTAAAAACCAGAAAAGAGATGGAGAAGTTTAAAGCATTGTATGTCCAAAATATTCCAAGCACTAAAGCCTCAAAAGGATTAGCCATCATTCTAAATCAGCAAAGGAATCCAAAGTTGAAAACTGGTTTGGGTTATGAAGAGGGATCAAGTAGTGGTCATCCAAGCAACAAAGAATCCATCAAGTTTGTCAAATCTACAACCAATGACAACAACAAACCTGCGGAAACAAAGTAAGATAATCAGTCGCCCAGGAGGAGTAAAGAAAAATAATACAAAGAAATAATACACCCCCTTCTCAAGGAAATCATCAGCATGGAAGAAATTGACCTGCTCAAAGAAGACAACCATTTTCCAGGTACAAATATGTTTTCTATGGATATTGTTTCTATTGTTTTAACTTTGGCCACGAAGCTATAAATTGTTCCTTAATATTTAGACATGAGAAATCAAGAAACCCAAGGAATAAATATCTTCCACAATAGAGAATGAGAGAACCAAGTAACAAACAACCACAAATTGCAATTTGTTAGATTAAGTTTAGAGACATGCAACTGAGGAGGTCAAGAAATAATAAATAGACAATGAGTAGACAATGTTGCAACAACCACTTTTACCTATTGAACAATGATCTTGAATTCTATAATTTTCATAACTTCAGCCACAAAGTTGCAAACTTCCATCTGAAGAATTACAAAGCAGATACAAGGACAAATCTCTTATCTAGAAAGGCCAGCATGTGGAAAAAGAAAGATAGTGAACAATGTGGTATAGTAATTTCAACTCAAAAACAAAAGGACTCTTGGAATATAGATAGTGGATGTTCCAAGAACATGACTGGAGAAAAGGAAAATCTTATGCCTATAAGTAAAATAAAAATAGGAAATGTGATTTTGAAAATGATGAACCAGGTAAAATCAAGGGTAAAGGGGTGGTGAGTTTGAGTAATGGCAGAGGCGATTCTCAGGATGTTCTGCTTGTAGATAGTCTGAAACATAATTTGCTCAGTATAAGTCAAATGTGTGACAAAGGCTGTGAAGAGGTGTTCACATCCAAAGATTGTAAGGTAAAACATGTAAACTCAGGACAAGTGGTGTCTAAAGGCATAAGTAAATATAATGATGTTGATAATGAATCCTCCCATGCAAGAAAATAAGAAGTAGAAGAAGAATCATGTCATAAACTGGAAGAAGAAGTTGTGAATCTTAGAAAGAAGGTTGAGAAGTCAAACACCCAAATCAAACTCTTGAACAATTCCATGATCCTGGCTGAGATCTTGGATATTCAGAGATCACCAAATGACAAATCCGGTCTTGGATACAACAAGGAATAAATCAGTACTCCTAAGAAACATGATGTGCCAAGTCCTTCATTTGTAAAAAGGGAAAGCATGTATGAGAGTGTTTGTAATGGTTTTTTCTTGTGATGAATATGGTCATAAAATCTTTGGATTGTAGGCATCATGGAAGAAAAATCAAGTTGTTGTAATAGAAGATCAGAGAAGAGTGACAGGGGGAGTCATTCATATATGACAAGAAAATTTTGATGAAGGAGTACCAGTAAGAGAGGTGAGAAATATTGAGTCTTCTACAGAGGACACAGTTGAAGCTTAAGATGAACAGGTCCAAGAATCAGAAGGTGAAGACTCTGAGTTAGATACAAATACCTTGTAGGACTCAAATAAGAGAATCCATCCTGTCAGGGGGAGTTTGTGTTGGTTGAATACCTGATACCTCTGAAAGGTACTACAACAGCTCAGGGGGAGCATGTTTTCTTTGACATTGATGTCAAAGGGGGAGAAAAGGTGTGGTCTGGATGCAATAGTTGGAGGTCTAAGTAGAACAGTGTAGTCTTTTAGGGTTTCCATCAATTCCAAAGGGGGAGATTGTTGGCATGTTTACAGGCAGAGTGTGCTTATCATTGATGGAAAGAACAACAACAACGATGGTATGTTTACAGGCAAGAAAAGAAACAATGAGGAAAGAAAAAATGATCACAAACAGGGAAAGCATAAGTTCAGAAGAAGAAGCGAACACTATGAAAATCAAAGCTCGGGAGGAATAGCGTGAGTATCCAGAGATCAATGCTCGAAAAGAAGCATAAGATCAGGAGGAGAAACGAACAATATGCAGAGACGAGAAAGCTTAGAAGAGATAGAAGTTTCCAAAAGCACAGATGAGGTCCAAGTCATAAGGACTTGCAGAAGGATCAAAGGTCGATGCCTTTGACACTTAGACATTCTTCCAAGTCAGGAGGAAGCATAAGCTTAGGAGGAGGAGAGACAGTGGTCATCAGATCAATGTCCAATCAAGAGGAGCACACAGAAAGATTGATTCATAGATTTGAGATCATGATCGAAGAACAACATTTGGTTTGGGTCTACAGATGAGAAGAGTTTACACTCGGGAAAGTTTGAGATTTTAAATCTCCGGAATGCAAAGTTTCGTCAGCCATTGGATCAATTTCAAGTGGAAGGATAGGACAAGCTAGCAAATCTGCACCGCAGAAAGATCGAGTCATCAATCTAAGATCCTGATTGAGTGAACAACATTCACTTTGGATATAAATATGCGAGGAGGTTACACTCCTGAAAGTTTGAGATTTAAAATCCCCGGAATGTGAAGTTCCATCAACCATTAGATCAATTTCAAGTGGAAGGACATGATAAGCTAGAAAATTTTCATCACAGAAAGATCGAGCTATCGATCCAAGATCCTGATCGAACGAACAAAATTCACTTTGTATATAGAGATGAAAGGAGGTTACGCTCCTGAAAGTTTGAGATTTGAAAAACACGAAGCCCAAAAATCTGAAATGAATAAGGACCGTCGGATCTAGAGATCAGACAATGACCATTAGATCAGGGAGATATATGACGGAAGATGACATCAACAAATCACATCCTTAAGGACATTTGGCAGACCAAGTCAGTAGACCATTTCAACAAGGACACGTGGAAGACCATGTTAGCAAGGACATGTGGTGTAATTAGATAATGACGTGTCAAGTTGATTCGACATTTCAGGTACATGGAAATCACAAATCCGAGTGACACATGGTAGTTGATCGGCTCGTGACACATCATCGAGTGACACAAGAGATACATCACTCTGGGATTTTTTCTTCAGGAGTTTTACCACCAGTACTTTCCCAAAGACCCAAAGTCCAAAATGCCGAAGACCCGGAGTGGATATGAGTCGTCCGATCTGAATATCACTTCGGGTTTATTCTTGATCATTAATCATGTAGTAGGATACATGTCAATGGATCGTCAACTCCAGGCAAAACTTATCTGGGAAAACGTGAAGGAGAAATATTTGAGATTGACGAAGGTTGAAGTCCAAGAGTAGAGGGTAGCCATTAGATTAAAGAGGACATGTGTCTATGGATTGTCATCTCCGGGAAAATGCGAAGGAGAAAGGTTTGATATTTTCGAAGTTTCGAAGTCTCGAAGTGAATGAGGATCGTTGATTCGAGAAGGACACATGGCAGGAATCGGTGGACTCTAGCTATAAGAATTTTGAACAAGCAGAGGCTGAGAATTGAAATCTATGAAGTATGGACACCCGAAGGAGATATCGACCGTTGATCAGAGAAGGGCACACACCGTTGGATCATGGAATCCTGGTGAAATGCTTCAGAAGAAAACAAGAATTTGAGAATTGAAAGTCCCGAAGGCCAAACTCGCGGAGGAGATCCTGATCATATATTAAGAAGGAAAGATGTCAGTAGATCTTCCATTCCGGAAGATATCGAGTTAGCAGCAACAGGGTTTGAGATTTGAAACTCCTAGAGCCTGGATCACAAAGAAAACCTCAGTCGTAGATGGAGGAAGGAGAGATTTGGTTTTCATACTTGAGAGGAAAAATATGAACCGTTCGTTTAGGAGCACCATCAAGATTGGAGATCAACGGTCATGCTCCATTGTGGGGCCACAACATGCTCGTGCCTTAATCTTTCATGAGCGGGCCACAATTGAAACCACGGTTTTGGAGAAAGGATGCGTGGAGGCACATCGTGAATTACGGTGGAAAAGTGGCTTGTCCTCAAACCGCCTATAGACCTTCCTACAATCACGTGGTCACATCAAATCATCGCCCAAGGTCATATCTACAGAAGAGCTAGCACATCGCTAATATCCACTTCGGAGTTCGTGATATCAGGAGTTGGGAGAGTCGGGGTGACTCACGACAAATGACCAAAAATGCGAAGTCTCGAAGTGATTGGCCCCAGGTCATAGCCAACGGTCATGAGAAGGAAGGGGATTAGGAGACAAAGGAGCCAAAACTGGTTGACTGTAATTGCCAGAGAGGATGAATAATTGTGACTGACAGAGAAACAAAGTATTCTCAAGATAACTAGCAGAGAAGCCAAAGAACCTTGAATGACAGCCAGATAAGATGAAGAGTTCGTATTATGATCAAGTAGATGACTCGACGTGAGCAATACATGAAGAACAGAGAATTGAAGGCATTCTTCTAGTTATCCATGCATTCATGAGGAAGAGACATAGTGAAAAACCTATAGGGTAGAACAGTGATGTAGTGAAGAGCATGCAGAGGCATAGTGCATAGGATGAAATTGGTGCACTGAGAATATAAAAACGGATAACAAAGAAGATATGTTGTTGTTGTTGAGTGTGTTTCATGTGGGTAGAATCATGCTATGTGTAGGAGTTGAAGCGCACTGAAGAGGCGTGGTGCATATAATGGAAAGGAGACACAAAGCATAAAGCGAAGAAGAATCAAGGAACACAAATGCATTTCTGAGAGAAGAACAATAAGCGTAGCAGATGCGAGGAGAGAGACACTGATGCAGGTAGAGCAGAGCACTGTAGAAGAACAGTGATGAGACTGGTAAGCCATAGATAAATGTTGTATCACTTGATAAATTCAAGAAATCAAAGATTTATATTTTAGAGTGGTAGGGAGGTGCTAGGGAGGACTGTTGTTCTCAGAGTTTCAAGTAGGTTCTTGAACACAGGGAGTTGTAGCTTCCATCTAGTTGCAGCCAGAAAAACCAGGGTGGCAGGGTGGTGCAAGGAAGAACTATTGTTCTCTTTTATACAGGTTGGTGCCTGTGTGACTGGAAGTTGGTGCTAGAACACTTAGGGAGTTGGTGCTTCCTTCTAGTGGGTGGTAGAGAAACGAGGGAGTTGGTGCTCTCAACAATTTGTAGCTTGCAAAACAAAGGTGGTAGCCTCACAATGAGTTGGTGCTCATAAGAATCATAATGTACGGAAAATAAAGATTACTTATCATATCAAGAAGAAGAGCTTTTTCCCTTTATGGGTTTCCTCAGGAAATATCTATCTTTGTATATTTCATGTGTGTGATTGACGTTGAATATTCTATTGCTTACCTCCCTGCATCATTGTGATTGTCATTGAGTTCTTTGTAAAGAGTTTAAAATAATCATAATTGTTCAAGCATGATAACAAATGATTCACCCTCCCCCTCTCAGTTGTCCAACACTCTAGGGAAGAACAAAAAAAATAGGTCATAGAAGCAATAAAAAACTTCAAAAAGAACTAGGTGAACTACTGGTTAACTTAGGTTGCATTTCCTTGATGACCAACAAATTTCCACCAATGCACCCCCATTTCTTGTTCAACAACACAGGTATTCCAACAGAGGATGAAAACCTTCAGTAACCACTCACATAACCAGATCAAATATCAACACATTGATGTTTTCATGTGGTAAAACCCCTACGGGGAAACATCCACGACCCCAACCAATACGACCACTTGGAGCAGTTTATTAATGCAAATAAAAAGATTACAGAGAGATTTTACAAGAGCGTTTCTCACAATCGATCATCGACAAATGACCCTCCATGCTCTTTAAATAGAGATAATGGACCAATCGGGTGTTAAGACATGGATCAATGGTCGTTAAGATCAAGGAGAGTATGAACCGTCCGATCACTCTATGTCGAGAACATATCGTAACCGTCATATTTACTAACTACAAATGCATACTAATGCATACTAAAGAAACACACTAGAAAACACACTTTTACCTAATGACACAATAGACTATGTAGATCTTACTAACTCCTAAGTGTATAAATATCCTAGCATCCCCCCTTAAGAACAACTTGGGATAGGATTGAAGGATTTACAATAGTGACAGCATAGGAGAAGGAAGGAGGAATTAGATCCTATCCCTCCTTAATGACAACTTCCTGAACTCCTAACATAGACTAAAGTTTGGAAAACTTCACTTCTGTAAGAGACTTTGTGAAAATGTATGCAACTTGATCTCCTGTAGGGAAAATGATCACTTCAATAACTTGATCATGAATGATATTTATGATGAAGTGCATGTGTAGCTTGATGTGTTTTCTACATTGATGTTGAAATGGGTCTTTGGCGAGCTTGATCGCACTCTGATTGTCACACCAAAGGCTAGTCGGATGCTGGTGCTGGAATCCAAACTTTGAAAGGATCTGTCGAAGCCATATGGCTTCCTGACTTGCATTTACCGATGCTCTATACTATGCTTCTGTTGAAGAAAGTGAAATAGCCTGTTGTTTCTTATAGGCCCAAGTGATAGGTCCTGAACCATGGTTGAAAACATAACTTGCAGTAGACTTCCAATCACCAGGGTCATCGACCCAATTTGAATAATTGAAACCAACCAATAAAGGAATCCCCCCTGAACTGTAATGTATCCCGAACTGAACTATACCATGAGCATAGAGAAGTATCCTTTTAGTTTCTTTACAATGGCTTTCATGGGGTGTTTTCATATATCAGGCAACAAGACAAACAACAAAGGAAAGATCAGGACGAGTATGAGTCAAGTATAAGAGGCTACCAACTAACTGATGGTACAGGGTGGCATCAACTTTAGGAGAAATACAGGTGGTAGAAATCTTGACTCCAGACTGGAAGGGAGAAGGGGTTGGTTTATAATAGTCCATGTGAAAGCAATGAATAAGTTCACAAGCATACTTAGACTGGGAAAGAAAAATTCCTTCATTGGTTTGAAAAACTTGGAGGCCAAGGAAATACTACAAAAATACTAAGTTTGTCATTTCAAATTTCTTCTTAAGGCTGGTTTTCACATGGTTTAAAAGTTTTGAGTCACTACCAGTAAGGATAAGGTCATCAACATAAAGTAAAAGGACTATGATATGGCTTCCTAATTTCTTGGTATAGACATTAGGATCAAAATGGCATCTAGAGAATCCAGTGGCAATAAGAAAGCTATCCATTTTGGCATACCAAGCTCGGGGAGCTTGCTTGAGACCATAACGAGATTTCTTGAGGCGAAAAACAAGGATAGAGTTATTCTGGACATAGCCAGGAGGTTGTTCCATGTATATTTCTTCTTTCAAATCTCCATGCAATAAGGCAGATTTAACATCCATCTGATGGACCTCCCATTTATGTGAGGCAGGAAGGGCAAGAACGAGGTAGATGGAATTCATTTTTGCTACAGGGGAAAAGGTTTCATTATAATCAATTCCTTTAACTTGGGAAAATCCTTTGGCAACTAACTGAGCCTTGTGTCTTTCAACACTTCCATATGATGCATACTTAGTTATGTTGACCCATTTGCATCTAACAAGTTTTCTTCCTTTTGGAAGAGGTACAAGATCCCAAGTATCGTTTTCCATTAAAGAACAATACTCTTCATTCATTGTTGTATCCCAATCTGAATGACCTATATCTTCTGCAAATGTATATGGATCATGAGTTTCTGAAACTTGAGCCAAAAGAGAAGAGGCTTGTTGAACTATGAACGTGTCCGACGTTGATCTGAAGGATGACCGACAAGATCACTAGTTTCTTCTCCTGTTGAACGGACCCATCTAGGAAGCGATAGAGCTAGTGTTGGTTCAGGTTCAAAGGACTCATCTGGAGGAGGTTGAGTAAGCAGAGGTGGATTTTCATCCTCGTTGTCATCATCTGAAGAAGAAACCAGATCATAAGAAGGAACAAACATCGAATATGTCTCACAAGCCAAAGAAGTCACAATCGCCGAATTAGGCTCGCAGGCCAAGAGATTTTCATCAAATTTAACATCTCTTAAAATAATAATTTCATTACAATGTGATTGAAGAAGTCTGTAACCTTTGACATCTTCAAAATAACCAACAAATATACACTTCTCACTTTTAGGCTACAATACTTTATTTTTCTCATCAGGAATGTGAGCCCATGCTATACTGCCAAATACACAGAAGTGACTTACATCTGGTTTAATTTTAGTCCAAGCTTCTTCCGATGTTATATTTTTAAGAGCCTTTGTGGGAGTGTGATTTACTATGTAATTTTCACAGTTGATGGCTTCCACCCAATACTTTAGACTTAATCCCTTAGATTAGATCATACAATTAGCCATTTCTTTTAATGTGCGGTTCTTTCTCTCAACAACACCATTTTGTTGTGGTGTATATGGAACAATGTGTTTCATTTGGATTCCCTGTGTAGTGCAGTAGCTTGTAAAATTATTGTTCACATATTCACCTCCATTATATGTTCTTAACCTTTGAATTTGATGTCCAGATTGCTTTTCTCACATATCTACCTCCATTATATGTTCTAACCTTTGAATTTGATTTCCGCATTTGCTGGGCCCTTGTAGCCGCAAACTTCAGTCAAACTCTCACCTTGAAAGTTTCAAGCAAACCTAAGTACGTCTGGAAAGTCATCAATGAAGGTTAAGAACACTTGCACCCAAAAAAATAAGGAAGAAAGTGGACCACACAAACACTGTGAACAAGATGAAAGGATCTGAAGGCTAAGAGGCACGCTTGTCAAAACTATCTCGAAGGATGTTGTCAAGAACACAACCGACACAAACACCATCTCGAAACAAGAGGGAGATCACCACCATCCGCTTATTACATAGTTGTTGTAATGAGATAGTTTAGATGACCAACCATCATGCCAAAGTTTCCTCAAGTCATCGCCATGAGCAACAAAAACTAATGAAAAGACGACAAACCCAAAGTTGTCAAACTTGTATATAGCCTAGTAATATCATCGCTAATTCCTGCAAGAACATGCTTAGGATATTTTAGATCCGTTATTACAACTTGGTGAAGTAAAAACTCTACGGTTTTACCTTCACTTGAACGAGTGATTTGATATATTGATAGAAGGTTACAAGAAAGACTTGAACACATAACACATCATTGAAATGACCATTATCTACTTGAACTATTCCAGATCCCACAACACTAAGAGATCTATCATCACCAACAAATATTTTCTTGGTGTTACATTCATTTAGAGCAGAAAATATGGCTTTATCCTTAGCCATATGATAATATGCTCCTGAATAAATAATCCACTCATCAGAAGAAGAAGAAGTAGTAGAATTTGAATTGAAGGAGAAACCAGAAGGAGAAAGTGCATGTCTGTGAGAAGAAGAATTAGAATCAATACTGATGTTGTGCTTCTTCATCACTGCTTCTAAAGCTGCCATCTTCTTGAAACATTTGGACTCATCATGAACATCTTTATCACAAAAGTTGCAATGTCTGTTAGTATTCTTACTTTTATATTTTGCTCCTTTGTCACCAGTAGGAGCTAAAGATGTCTGAGTAGGTTTGGGACCCTTATGTTGTTTGTTGTTGTAGTGAGGATGTTGCTTCTTGGGATACTTGGTTTTATCTTTCTGCTGGGCAACTAAGGCTTTGTTGGAGAGACATGCAATGTTGATCACTCCAAATTGTACAAGCTTATATTCCTCTCGAATCAAAGAAGCACAAAAGGACTCAAGAGTGGGTTTTTCATAATCTTCTTCCCCTAGAGCCTCTCTCATGGCATAAAAGGTAGATACAAACACAAAATATGCACTACCTAGCTTAGAAAGAATAAGATAGATGCAACGCTCTTCCTCCATCTTTATCTTACATTCTTCACATAAAATTTTGAGTGTTTTAAACCTAGATAGATAGTCTTCAAGGAAATAAAAATCATTTGGAATCAAGGTTAGTATTTGATTTTCTAACTGTTGTGCTCAAATAATATTGAGTTTACCAAACACAGATTCAATCGTGTCCCAAGATTCTTTGGGGTCATCAATATCTTGAAGGTGGTACCTTAAATAAGGAGAGATGGAAATTATGATTTGTCCAAAGCCTTGTCATTCCTATTATCCCACTTGGCTTTCTTATCAGCATCATTGGGTTCTTTTTCCTTTCCCAAGGTAATCCAGTACAAGCCTTTACTTGTTAATAAATATTTCATATGACATTTCCATTGGAAGTAGTTGTTGATGGTAAGAAAGACAGTGCTTCTAGAAGCAATATTAAATATGCAGATAATGTGGATATAAAAACTGAAACTGATGATCTGGATGGAAAGAGCTCGAAAATATATGCGGTTTAAAAAAAAACGGCACTGAAAATGGACTTCTGATGTTAGAGTTGTGCCCTTTTAAAAAAAAGGCACAATCGGTAACCAAATGACCACGCGATTGTGTAAGTTGCTTTATGAAGTGACCCACTTTTATAAAGAGAAGTGGGGATTACTTTTAGAATGAAGTTACTTTATAACAGAAAAGATTCATGAAAAATAAATAACTCTAAAATAAAATATTAAAGCTACTTATAGTGAATCACTTTTATACTTGAAGTGAAATACACTTTACAATTTTAGCATGAACTTTTCCAAAAAAAGGTAACAAAAGAGAGACTTGAACTCAAGACCTCTTACTTAATATGGCAACTTTTAACCAAATGATCTAGCAAAACATATTTTAATGTTCAGAAGGAGGATTGGGGTTGTTGTTGTTATTGTTGTTGTGGAAGATGGCCTTGGAGAACATGCTAAAAAAAAACTCTTTTCACACAAGAAATTTTTTTTGCTTCTCGATGACAACAAGGGTTAGATCTCGATTAGCTTACCTGAAAGATGCAACTTTTCCTATCTGTTTCTGATTTTTTGAGATCGCAGAGGGCGCAGGGAAAAGAGCATACGCAGATCTAAAAGAGTAGCAACCCAGAAATAAATAAAACAAAACTGAAATGGATTCAAGCTTTATACCTCTGGATCTGATTGTAATGGTCGTATCTTGGGAAAAAAGAAACCTTTTCAAGTGAAACAAAAAGTGTTCCTAACTAAAAAAAGCACTCTGTATGCAATGGAACAGTCCTCTCAACCCATAAATGTATGGAAATGACATAAAGTGGAGATGAGGAAACTCGGCTTCACGATCTCGATCTACAACAGGAGCAGGTCTTCAAAGAGGCTCTAATACCATGTTCGACAACATAGGTATTCCAACAAAGGATGAAAACCTTCAATAACCACTCACATAAACAGATCAAAGATCAACACACCGATGTTTTCATGTGGTAAAACCCCCACGGGGAAACATCCATGGCCCCAACCAACGCGACCACTTGGAGAAATTTATTAATGCAAAGAAAAAGAGTACAAAGAAATTTTACAAGAGAGTTTCTCACAATCGATCATCAGAAAATGACCCTCCATGCTATTTAAATAGAGATCATGGATCAATCAGGCGTTAATCCACGAATCAATGGTCGTTAAGATCGAGGAGAGTATGAACTGTCGGATCACTCTATGTCGGGAACATATCGTGACTATCAGATTTCCTAACTACAAATGCATACTAATGCATACTAAAGAAACACACTAGAAAACACACTTTTACCTAACGACACAATAGACCAATTAGATCTTACTAACTCCTAAGCGTCTAAATATCCTAACATTTCTAACGAAGTTCATATCTTGGAACACTTGAGGCCTTAATGGTAGAAGAAAACATAGGCTTCTTAAGAAACAAAAATTCAAGGAAAAACCATCTATAGTCATGTTACAAGAAACAAAGTGTCCACAAAATATCCTTCCCGATCTTTCTCAACGTATCTGGTAGGGATACCAATTCATTGCACCAGATGCATAGGGTGCAGTAGAAGGTATTTCTTTCCTCTATAACCCAAAAAAAAAAAACCATGTCTAGCTTTTTCCCCACTAAGGATTATCTTTGAACTCGCTTCCAATTCATAGATTCCTTAGAATTTGTATTTATTACCAATTTTTATGGCCCCAAATCTATCCTAGACAACCTCCTCTACCTCAATTCCATCCAAAACCTCAATCAAATCATCGATAATTCACACTAGCTCATTCTTGGGGACTTCAACATCATTACCTCCCTAACTGAAAGCGGAGGAGGTATCAGAAGACTTGACCGTGAATCTCAGCACTTCCTCGAAACCATTCAATTATTTAATATGGTTCACTTAGAAACCGTTAATGTACTACACACCTAGAACTATCACAAAGGGGGGAAGCATCAGGTTGCCTCAAGATTGGACTTCTTGGCCTCATAATCAATTATGTTAGTTGGCCTCCATATTTCATCCTTCATTCTACTATGTGTTGGCTTAGATCATTGACTTATCATGTTAAATTGTATCTCAAAGGCAACCCTCTCAGTCACCCATTTCGATTCAACATTTTATGGCTAGAACATCCCAAATTTCAAGAAAACATTAAAATTTGTGGGAAGAAACCAAACCTAATTCATGCTCCCCAACGTAAAAATTTCAGCAAAATATCAAGCACATCAGGAAAATACTCAAATTTTGGAATAAAGAGGGATTTGGAAATATATTCAAAGATAAAAAGGAAATGGAAATCTAAATAGAGCAGGTCCAACAAACAATGATTATACAAGGTAGAACATAAAAATGAACAAAAGAAGAACTGTAGCTAATCTCATACAGACACCATACATAGACACGAGGAGCTTCTTTGGAAGAATAAATGAAGGATTAGATGGCACAAAGAGGGTGAAAAGAATACCAAATTGTTTCACATATCCATGGTGCAAATGAGGCACCATAATCATATTTCCTTATTAAAATATATCCACGGAAACATCCTTACTAAGGATGATGAAATAGAGAAAGAACTAGTCAAATTCTTGCAAACTCTCGTCTCTGAACCAAAAGAAGAACTAAGTTTTACAAGCCAAAAACTTACTAGCAACATTCCCTAACTAGTCTCACTAGAAAAAAACAAATCTCTAATGCACCTTTTTAACTTGAGGAAGTGGAGAAAGTGGTATTTCATATTCCCAAAGGAAAATCACCATGTCCATATGGCTTCACCTCTAATTTCTTTCAAGAACGCAGATCAATCATAAATATGTATGTTTGGGCCTTAGTGGAAGACTCTCATTAATTTAGCAATGTTTTTCTAGCCCTGGATGTCATTGTCCAATTTCTCTCTGCAATGTTGTCTAGTAGATCATCACAAAGGTCATAGAAAATTTCCTAAACACCCTTCTCCCTTTTCTCATCTCTCAAGAAAACAATGGTTATGTGGAAGGTAGGAAAATATTAGATGGGATCATCCTTGCCCACAAGGTAATACATTTTGTTAAGGCATCCATATCCACATGAATGTTAATAAAATTGGACATGTCAAAATATTTTTACAAACTTAGCTAACAATACATCCACCACACCCTTCATTCCTTTGGTTTCTCCCCCTCTTGGATTTTCAATCACGCCTATAAAATATTCCCTGCTTTTCTACTCTGGTAAGTTTGGAAGGAAATAAACTACTAAATTTTCAAAAACAAGAACATGGAAACAAACATCATTTGCCACAAAATAAAAAATCGCATCAGGGAAACTACTCTTGTATCCCATTAGTTTTCTCAGGATTGGAACTATTCCCCTCAAGAGCTCTCATTCTACAAGATCTTGATTTGTACCTCCCTTCCTCCCACTCCAATAGTCATAAGGATTCCCTAGGATTTTCTTCCCCTATCTCCTATTCACCTCCCCCTACCTATTTCGTCAATCTAAACTCCGAAGGAGCCTCTAAAAGTAATCCTAGACCATCACGTTTTGGGGGTGTTTTTTGTAATTCAACTGGCCAAATTCTATGGATATATGCTAACTACATCAGGATTGAAAGAAACAATGTGAAAAAACTCCAATCTTTGGAATCATACCTCAACATTGAGATCAAAGAAGGTTCTCACATGTTGATATTTGAGGCGGACTCCCAACTTATTATTATCATTCTTGTAAATATTCAATGTGGATCTAGCGTGAGAAAAATATCCAGAAGTTGGCATTTGGTGAGTACCCTAGACAAAACCCACTATCTCATCTTAAATATTGAAGTGATAATACCCTCCCACATCAATCTTTCTATCAATATATTAGAAAAAATAATTTCTAACAAAGGAACCCTCAAGAGACACCATCCTCCAGACTTAAAATGGAACCCAACCCCCACTCACCTCTAGATTTTGACTGTCTCACTTTTGTGAAGACTAACCTTTCCCTCCTAAATCAGGTGATAGGGGTAATATCCAATGCTAGGATCACCCCTTGAGTAACATCACCACCTATAACCCATGATATCCACAAAAATAAAATATGAGAACTCCCCCATTTCATCTCCCATGTGCCATCATTCACTTTCCATCTATGGATGGATGATATCCTTTTGCTACAACCCAATCTCCACTTATGTCCTTCCCACACTCCTTGTTCTCTGGAATCATTCATTCATAATTGCAATCTCTATGACCATGATTATGGATCCTCACCAAATTTTTACTATACCTTCACACTCATATGGCTCATTTCACAACCCTCCTCCGTGGTTTTTTAATTTGTCATGTTCCTCTGCTTACACTCATATGTTCTCTTCTATGATCCCATATCATTTAAACCATTTGTCCCTTACCCTACTATGTCTCCTCTACAATCATTAAATTTATTTTGTTCCCATGGACCATGGTATATTATATGACCGCATGAGGGGTATGCTATGCCATTCTTTTGTTTCCCGATTCATATCTTCAACAAAGGACTCAACAAAGGCTTACCATGCCCACACTCCACCCGAAATTTAACCGAAAATTGATATGATAGAGGCAGATCTCAAAGTCCTTAGGAAGTTTGTCTCTAATGAGGAGGTTGTGAAAAACACTCACTCATAGGTTCCACATGGGGCAAAGAGTCATAGTATCTAAAGACTATTGATCTCTAATGACATCTTAATATGTTAATGGGTAGAGTTCTTCTATAAAGGCATGAATCTTACTAGGAAATTCCCCTACAGTTGGACGATGTGCAACTACAACTTAATATATTGATACCAATTTGATGGTAGAGAATATAATTGGAATGTACTTGACCAAGTATGATTTTCCTTGGCCCAGTTTCCTATGGTTGATGGTCATCCTCCTCTATCCAAACTCTTTCATGTTTTTTAGTTTAGTCTATCTTTTTCGCATTTTCAGAGGCTTGGGAGATTTGGCTCCACCTCCTTTCATTTATCATTATGCTAGGCATAATCATATCAAACTCTTATCAAACATCTATAATTTTTATTACTCTCAGATCCATATTCTTAAAAAACAATGGGTTTCTAGGCCAGTTAAGCTAGAAAAACTGCTACATTGATGTCAGTTTGGTTTCCCTAGAAGCATGCCAGTAGAAACATTTTTGTACAATAATTTATTATTATAATACAAATGTTGTGGACATTTTACAAAGAAGAAGAAGTTATTTTTGGTACAAACAATTTCTTGGCACGATGTAATGAAATAATATTTTCAATATTTTTTTTTAAGTTTGAAATATTCTTCACTTCAAGGGCGTAGGAAGATAAAGAATTTGTAATTTTTATTTCTTCAAGTTTACAAAGAAATAAAGAAGGTTCAAGATTATTATTATTGTATTTGGTAATAAGAAGGATACCTAAATAATCTCAATCATGAAGCTATACTCGACCACATTACTGGTTTTTGGCCCTAGACAAGCGCCTCCAGAAGTTTCCACTTGGTCCAAAGGAGAGTAAACCACCTATGCAGTAGAAGCAAGGTTTTGAGTGTGACGGTTGGTTCCATACACCAACCCTATGAATACCAAAGGCTCTAGTGACATCTACCAATCAAGAAGAAGAATCATAATTAAATCAAAACATAAAAAATATTAACTATACATGTCTTAAATACTATCAATATACAATAATTAAAAAGGGGAAAACGCCCAAGCATTGACACTCAATCATAGTACCTCTTGAGATAGAGACCATTTCAGGGCTCTCACAACAAATTACCTTCAGAAAATGATAATTCATAATATCTTTTATGCAAGGAATTCTTCATAATGTAATGATCGTGTAACATCAAGTTAAACTTTCCTTCCCCTATTGCATCCTTCTCTTGATCATAAACCAAAACAAGATCTCCTTTGGAAAAAATCATTGGATGGATATACTTTTCATATTGACCCTTGACATGATTTTTTTGTGTCTCAAACATTGTGGTTGCATCATGGTGTTTCTCATCAATATGTTTCAGGTGAACAAGATGCGCCTCCAATTCAGTCATGTTCGGAAGAACATCAACAACAATATTTAATGGAGTCTCACACTCAATAAACATGACTTATTCCACCCTGTGAGTGATTTCTAAAGGTGAAAATATTGTATCATTTTTAACCAAGGTCCAATACACCCATAATTCCATATAAATCATCAGATTCCATTTTTATTTACTCGCATTAATAGTCCTTTTAAGGATGGTCTTAAGATATTTGTTGATGACCTCTCCTTGACCATTTTATTAAGGATTATAAGAAGACAAAAAATGATACTTAAAACCCAATTTTGATGATAACTATGTCATGATTAAGTTATGAAAGTGTTTGTTATGGTCAATGACAATCTCTCTCAAAACTCCAAAACTAGAAATAATTTGATTAAATATGAATAGCGTTGAAGTCTCATCATCATTCGTGAATGTAGGGATGGCCTTTGCCCACTTCATAAAGTAGTCGACAACCATGATAATATAGTAATTCCCCCTAGTTGAAGGTGAGTGGTATGTCATGAAATATATCCCCCACTTAGTGAATGGACCAATGGTGATGATAGGAAAAGAAGGATTAGGATGCACCAACATCTGTTTAGAAATGATTTGACAAGGAGGACATTGTTTGACTTCCTCAACACAATCTTTAAAGATATTCAACCAAAAGTATCAAGAACGCATGATATTTTGGTTTGTATCCAACCCAAAAATATTAACACCACGTGATCCACTTTGGAAACCATTAATAACAACCTCTATTTATTTGTGAGTTAACCAACATTGGAGAATTTAATCGGCCCCATGACAATACAAAATGTCATCGATAATGAGGTAGTTCTTGACCTAATGGAACATGCGATGTCATTAATCTCACAAATGATGCAAACAGAACATCAATCTCTAGATATATATAAGGATATCCCCATACAAAGGATCACTGGAAGTGATAAGGAAAGTATTCTCATCTAGAAATGAGTCAGAAATAATGGTTTCCTCATCCTCCCTAGGAAACATATACATGATCTCAGAAAAGACCAATGATTTATTGGACTTGGTAAATACAAAGCCCAAATCAAACTCTTGCAATATGATGATCCATTTTTTATATTTTCCCCTAATTATGCATCATGTGAGTAAATATTGAAATGGATTAACGTCAACAATCATGGTTGTCTTATGCAAATTAATATAATATTGAAGCCTCTGGACAATATACACAACTACCAAAGCTATCTTCTCAATGTGTGAATAATTAAATCCAGGGCCAATCAAACCAAAACCAAATTAGTAGATGACGTGCTTATGGAGCTCATCATCTTCCTGAACTAAAACCATGCCAACAATGGATTCCATTGTTTTGATATACAACAAGAAATATTTTCTATAGTCTAGAGGACTAAGCATGGGGGAAGAAGCAGGAGTGTTCTTGAGCGCATCGAAAGAACATTGCACAAAAGCATCCCAAATGAAAGGGACCCCCTTTTTCAACAAGTGCATATATCCCTTCATGATCTCAACATAATTGGACATAAATCGACGAAGGAAATTATAATTTTTTTGCAGGATTTGAAGTTGACGTATATTTTGTGGGGGAGGTAACTAAAACATTTCCTCAACCTTCAATGTATAAACAATGATCCCCTTTTTGGAAACAATAAATCACAAAAGATGCTCTGAAATGACACAAAAGATACACTCAATAGGATTTAATTGAATATGATAGTACCATCATCTTTCAAAAATGAGTCAAAGATGAGTTGAATGATCTACTCTCTTGCAATAGAAAGTAGTGAGATCATCATGGTCATCCTCAATGATATGTTTGAAACCATGACAAATGAAAGACATGTCCCACTGGAGTGTAGCCATCGGATTTTTAAGGCCAAAAGGAATCTTTTTGTACACCAAAGTACTCCAAGGAGATATGAATGTTGTTTTATGCTAATCCTCGAGCTAGATCTAAATCTAGTTGTTTCCAAAAAATCCATCCATGAACAAAATGATTTTTCTTCCTACACACTCATCAATAATATGATCAATAAATGGCATAGGGAAGTTGTCCTTAGGACATGCATTATTTAGATCATAGAATTCCATACAAACGTGAATGGTTCCTTTTTTTAATCCATTGCAATAGGATTCAACACCCATTCAGTAAGGGGAACTGGTTGATAGATGAAACTAGCCTTGAGTAGTTTCTCTACCTCTTCCTTAATTGTTGTCCCATTTCTTGGATTCACGGGTCACAAATTTTTTCAAACAATATTAGCATTTTTATACATTTTTATCTTTTGTTCGACAATATGGGGGTATATACTTGGAATTTCCTCATATGACAAAAAAAACATCATGAAACTCTTTAAAAAAAGAAGTATACATGTATATATCTTATGAGGAATAGTATACACCAATAAACACATTCTCCATGATAACAAAGGTTTTAGGGATGTCAATCATTTTCCATGTTATCCTCAAAATAGACACCATTCTTTGCTCACGAGTTCATGAGGTGATCAAAACCTCCATTCAAAGTTGATCAAAATTCTCCTTTATCCACTTGACTAAGTTCTAGGAGGAAATAAGATTGATGATACAATTCCTCCTAAGGTCGTTTGGGCCCTGTCATTGCCTCAATAATATCTTCATCAAAAGGTAGAATAGTATCAAGATAATTGATTGAATTGGAATAATTAGAGGCCCATATGGGTTCTATAATATGATCCATTTATTTCATCCATGAAGAAGTGGGATCATAATTTGCATGAACTTGTTGAATCACCTGATAAGCTATCTCAGTTGTAGATAATGACATAACCATCCTAACATGCAGAAGAACTTCTATCAAGTTTCATGGAGAGGGTAACACCCAAAGAGATTCAGTTTTGGTAGCTAAACGAAACAACATTAATATATGAAATTTTCACTAAGAAGTTAAATGTTCCCCTTAATGAAGAATACATCCCAACAATAATTCTCTCAGTTGTCATCCTTGATTCACCACATAGTGAGAGTGAATGAATCACATTTGGTGGATCATAATGATTTTCCCTTCATGAGCGAAGAAAAAAACTCAAAATATTGATCAAACGAAATTCTTCATCACATATGTTCAACTTATGCCTAACAACAAGTTGTGGTTTATTGAATCAACGACCACTTCCACTTCTACAGAGATGGTCCCCTGCCCCCCCCTCACCCAATTTAAAAGGGAAGGAGGAAATGAGATATAGCATCCTAAAAGAGTATCCATTGAAAGAAATTAGCAATGTTGGAGATGGAGTGAGATCAGGAGAGCCAATGGATTTCCAACAAGATGACAATATTACACATGTTGAAACTCCTTCATTGAAAATTGTCATTCGAACAAGGTGCTTGGAATACATTACATTGATTTGGAAGGAAACATGATATGGAAGACATGGATTCATGTTTGCAATATTGAACTTTATAACTTGTGGGATCGAGGATTCAATAGCTCCTATCGTGGATAGCAATCTGCTCTATTGCATGGGGTAACTTTGAATCACCTCAAGGGATAACATCGCACAAGGAATTTGAGTTAAGTCCTCAACAATAAAATAGTTGGGAACATATCGAGAAATAGGATTGTGCAAACAACACTTATACACACCTATAAGTATGTGCAACATTGCACCCCCCTCAGGATTCTCTATGTGAAGATATTTTTTGGGATAATAAGTTTCCTTTCCTTTATATGTTGAATCAAAAGTTATCATAATAACGGGTCCTAGTTTACACAATAATGTCATATGTCACTATATTGATGAAAAACATAGTACCTTCTAATAAGGGTGAATTTTAGGTGCCCCATTATGGATTTCTACTAGAATATCCTACCATCATATTTTGTCGATGAGGGAATGGGTTCTTCAACAAAACATGTTGCTTCTACATCGACAAGAGGTGAGCCTCTTCCATCTTGGGGAATTGATGGGTAACGTGATCATATTTACAAAGATTGTATGGAAACTTCACCTTCCTCTTTCCTTTCTTATCCCCTTCAACATTAGAGTCATGTTTAACATTTTTAGTATTGTTTCCACCTCCTTTATTATCTTTACTCATATTTTTCCCTCTGAGTTTCTGGTTACCTTTCAGGTTTGTAAATTGCACAACATGCACATCCAATGTTTGGACAGTGGAAATGGTTGAATCCATAGTTGGATTAATAGTCATATGTTTCATCTAGCTCGCAACCAGATCTATGATAACACTATTGACAAAACCAATGATGCCATCAGAATGTGGTCCATAATTTTATTTTGATATGTCAATACTTGGCCGCAGTGTGTCTAGAAATATCTTATATAGTATCCCAGACTGAGAATAGATCAAATCCAACTATTGATCCCTAAAAATAGATTCCTCCTAAGAGGATACCCCCGACGTACAAAAATCCTTGGAAACATAGGGAAACAATGATTTGAAAAACCATTCCAGGAGGAACTCAGAAGGAATCGTGGTCTTGATCATCCTTTTTCTCCTCCACCACTCTTGGATATGATTTGAAATGTGAGTGGATTTGTCTTTTCATACCATACATGGAAGATAAAAATGATTTATAAAAACCAACACCAATTCGTGAAAGGTGTGAAATGTCGACCCCTGAAGCTCAATATATTGTTTGACTACAAATCCAATGAGATTGCATTGAAAGAGATGTAACTGGATGGAGTCACCATTCAATGAATTGGATGAGAATCATAAACAAAAAAAAATCACATGATCTCCTGGATCCTCACCATATTTTCCCTTGAACTTTGGAATGTTTGAGGGTAATTTATTGGGGAACATAGGAAAATTTGGAAAATGACAGACTGGGCCATTTATAATTTTCAATAAGTATTTCAAGTTTAACGTTTCTAGAAATGGAAGTCTCAGTTGCAGCCTAGAATTCCAACTTGTGGGGATGGAGACTCTAGGTTTGTTAGCAACTAGAAAAGGATATCCTGGATTGTTACTGGCACTACGTTTCCATAAATAATTTTTTGATTGTCTAGGGTTTTGATGGAAAACTTGAAATCCATGTGTAAAAAGAGGAAAAAATCCACCCATTCGGTTTTCATAATAGAAGACATGGTTTCCCCCTTCCGACATCCCTTGCAAAGGGAAGGACCTTGACACTAGGTTGTACTGAATCTAGAAGGGTTTTCCCCCTAATGGAATCCCTGATGAAGGGAATGGATTTCTCCTAAACCCACCAAAAAAAGTGAAAAGGATTAGAAGTCGAAGGCATGCCAGAGGATTGAAATTATCTACCCATTGTACAGACCCATACCACAAATGGATTAGGATAGTAATATAGGAAAGACCCACTTCGAACATAGGGGATCGATGGAGGGATATGACCCCCACCCCAAGGAAAAACTTACAAGGGAATTGAGGAACTCCCTTCTGCAAAGTTAATTCTTTGAGGAATTAGATGAGAAATAGTTGAAACATTCAACATTCCTATGGATGGAATTCCAAATGAAAAGGTGTTAGAAAAAAGAGGCAACAAAGGAATCACACTCAAATGATGAGTGGACCCAAAAATCAATGGCACAAAGCAACTGACGAACACAACTAGTATGGTTTCAACCACATTAGTCATATGTATAGAAGGGAATGGAGGTAAAATATCCCCCAACTACAGTCTAAGTGGGGCTTAAAGGGGCCCTCGAACGAGACACATTGTAATTTCCTTTCATAGCATTTAACTGAAGAGGGTGATAATCATTGTTATCTGACTTGGAAGTCAAAATATGACCTATAATAGGATCATTTGATCTTGTTAAAAGAGTATTAAAGGGTTTGAATCCTTCGGCTTTGACATCCAATCTATGCATAACCTCTATTGAAAAAGTGTTTGATTATGTGGTCTCAGTCTTGGCAAGCTCATCAAGAATTGTTATCGCAAAAACTGTCACATGGAAAAATCAAACCAGAAGTGTCACTAGTGCGACACAATTGGGAGTAAGAACTACTACCACCTTAGTAAATACTCCCCTCGCTTTAGTGATGGATAAATCCAACACAAGGGAGGCTTCATGGGTGACCTAAAGGGAATAGAGGGTAATGATAAAATTGTTTTGAAAGATACATGTATTCTTCACTTGAATAAGGTGGCTAGGGCTTGAAGAAATAAGGCTTGAGATAGGAAAGAAGGTAAGCTATCATTTCACCTACAAAACCAATGTTAGCAAAATAATCCCAAGACAAAATATCATGAAATAAGCCCAAAAAAAACTATCAAATCGACAAGTAAGGATCATTTTCAAAAAATTGAAGAAGACTAAAGTTTATAACAACAATTAATAGAATGTAACAGATGCAATATTCACTAAAAATATCAACAAGTAATGATATTAGATGAAATCGCTTAACAAGTAGATAATTATCCAATACTTAAAAAAATATTTTAATGGTTAGAAGGGATGGAAAATGAATCTTATTAGTAGTATATAACATCCCCAAAGCCTATAGCAAATGATTACTACATAAGAATTAAATCACTATTAAAATTAGGAAATGAATACTCCATGTTGTAGCCCTTAACTTATTGATAAATATCCAATCATTAGACAAAAAATTCCATGGTGAATTAACAAGTAAATCGAGAGTTATCAACAAAGTTTATGCAGCCTTAATGAATGTATAAGCTTTACTTTTATAATGAAAATAAGAAAATTAAAGAAATTTCAAAATGTTTTTACGTCAATAGCTTGCTTAGAACATGAGCAATCCAACAAGAAAATAAACGATTTCGAAAGAGAAATCATCACATTTAATATCAATGCAACTAGTGAATTATATTCAAAAGGTAAATGGAGTCAAAGGGAGGAGCAAAAGAAGGGAAAATATCAAAGAGAAATCTAGGCAACAAGATCAAGAGGAGTCTTAACAATCTCTAGATTTAAGTTTCCCTACGATGTTTATCAAGAGAATCCCAACAATTTCCTTGTAGATGTTTTATTCCCTTCTAGATAACCTTTTGCAAGATATTGAGGGAAAGGGAATGATTCCTTAAGGGAGTCTTAACAATCCTTAGGGGAATCATTCTACAAAGTAATAGGGTTAAATGAGTTTTAACTATCTTTAACCAAACCTTTTTCAAAGCAACAGGGGAAAATTATGGCTTTTAGGGTTTGAAAATAAACTTGAACAATGATAGTATGAAAAATATCAAATTAGAAGAGAGAAAAACCACTTACAACCAAGAAAATTTTCAAATTAAACATTAAAAACACCTTCCAATGCACAAGAGAGCTTCCTCAAACCCAAAATACACCTCCAAGACAAATCACACTATTCTTCCATTTTGCAATAGTACACAAGAAATTGGAGTAAAAATTTTTAGAGAGAGATAAGTGTCTCCAACGATGAGTTATTAAAATGAAATGGCTTACCTCTTATTTATAGAGGAATCCCAAGTCCAATTTACAGTTAGATCCATAATTTTAGGGTCAAAAACATATTTTACAATGAAAATAGCCAAGTTGACCTAAATAATAGCTCACATACTACAAAATAATGATAAAAGTTCCTCCAACATCTCCTCAAAGGGAAAATCGTAGGGTAAGAAGCCTCCAAAATCTAGGGCATCATCATCCCAACAGTACCGTGTCATTTTCATGACCCAGAAATCAAGAAAACAATGGGGTAAGGAACCACACTTGTGCGACAACATCACCAAGTACACTCCCCCATGTCTCATAAATACTCCCTAAGCATGACGTTGTGGTCAAATAATGCAACATTGAAGAAATGGAAGATGATGTCATCTGTGTTTCATCATTTTAAGCCTCTCTCAAGAGGCATGATGTCATCCAATGGGGAAACAATAATCATTTGTTCCCTCCAATCATGGGGCAACAACATCCTTTCGATGGGATTTTATGCCCCTATGAATACCCGCAGCGGCTTAGCATCTCCATCAATGGTTTGATCGATATAGTCTTCCAAATACAAACAAAGTATTCCCTACAAGGGTCCACCAATCATATAATCATGCCAAGTAAACCATATTTAAAACAAGATCCACCCAAACAAGTAGCATTAGATCTCCCCTTTCATATTCACACATGCTCAAAGACTTTATACAATTTTCGAAATTTAAGTATGGGAGGGTTATCCAAGTAAGCTATTAGGTGTGCCAGGACCCAAGTAGATTGATGTTTCCCAAGTGGACCCTATCTAGGCCATGTAATGAATGTGAGTTGGATTTTAGGAAAAATATTTGGGAATTGGGTCATCGACATGCAAGGCCTTGCATGGTCTCATTTCAAAGGGTTGTTATAACCCTAAATTGCACCACACATGCTTACCTGGCATCAGGCCAACTCATATCCCTTCTTTTCCAAAAAACTATTGAACAACTCTTCTAATAACTCCATTTTTAAAAAGTAAACTCTAGTAGGCCCACTACAGCCCGTGGGAAAACGCTAGCAGGCCCACTATAGCCCGCGGGAAAACGCTAGCAGGCCCACTACAGCCCGCGTTTTCCTTCAGAATCACAAAAAAAATTGAAAGTTTCCGACGGGACAAAAAGCTATGGATCAGTTAACTAAAACTCGCGGCCATGCATAGCTGAGAGTTCGTCCAAAACCCTAGATCCTTCTAGCCTATAAAATAAGGGGTAGGGGTACTATTTGGAGGAGGAAAAAGATAGCAAAGAAACTCTGCCCAATTTTCGAATCCATTTGTCCCAACCCTTTAGCCTTTCCTCAAGCTTAAGGAGAATTAAAGCAAAGCAATTGGAGGACAAAGAAGAGGAGGAGCCCAGGATCAGGATCGAGGAATGGTGGTCGGTCTCTATAATTATTGTAAGTTGATTCATCTTGAGATTAATAAAAAGAATACTTTTCCCGTCCCAATGCATGAGTGATATATATTAGTTGATTTATGCTTAGTCTCTAACCCTTAGGTAGAAGAATAGCATGCATGCGTGGTGTTTTGTCTTGATTGCAGGATTGTCTTTGGAAGGAGTAGTGAGAGCAAGCGGATAAAGCGCAACGGAGGATCTACATCAAACATCGATAGAAAAAGGTTAGTAGGTCTCTTCTATGCTTGTGTGTGAAAAAAGGGTTTGAGTATTGGGGTGATAGGTGAAAAGTGAGTTCTTGAGGGTCATGATCTGCATGCAAGTTTAGCCCTAGCTTGTTAGTTCGTAGGGTATTATTTCCCAACAACAGAATTGGCAACTCCATTGGGGACATTTTACTCTTAGGGTTTTCGGATTCAAGAAAGATTTTTGGGTAGTTTAAAGGAATAAATTTTCCATTTATTTGTTTGTTTGTTTTCTGTTAGGTTAGAGATAGCAGGGAACCTGGTTATCAATACCAGTTTTTTCCTTGACTGTCGCTTGACCTTTATTATCGGGACACACAGAGGTACATTCAGCCTACAGAAGGCCTACCCGCGTGTAACCCATGCCCTAACCTTTTGTATCCCGTGTTTGAACGCTTGCTGCAGAGGTTTCAGTAGCGTGTAGGACTCAGAAAGCTTGAGAGGTAGTCTCCTCTTCCCTGTCATAAGTTTACCTTCTCAGGGGGCTTTCTATATCCTGTCTGGGTCTTGTTGGTTCACTGTCTTGTTTGCAGTCTGCTTTATTGTGTTTGTTATATTTTTCATTCATTTTCTTTTTCTGTTAAAATAGAAGCATTCAAGCCTTTAAGAGACCCTGATTGTCAGTGCCAGAGGCCTTTTTCAGGTTTGGGTTGCCCGTGGTTGTTTTGTCTTAGCTTTTATACAGACCCGCGGCCTGTTAAAGTTTAGCTCGCGGGTACCCACGCACTGTTATCGCTCAGCACGCGTTTGCACGCATGTTGTTTCAGTGACAGTCGCGGGCTTGATTGATTGATTTTCAGCCTGGGTGGGGCAGTCATCCCCTCCTGTGGTGAGAAGTGTTCCTCTCAAGAGTTTGAGTCTAGGGATGCACAATCAGCAGGTTAGGACTTCTTATCCTTAACCTATGTTTTTATTAGTTGATGTTTTGATAGAAAAGATAAAAGAAAAAAAATTGTTTTATGGTTTTTAGACAAGTGTTAGAATCGGTGCTTTCTTGATTGCTTTTCCGTGTCTTTGCTCTGGTTCTTTGCGATCTGCGCTTTAAGCCATAATTTTATTTGTGTATTCTTGGTTTTGTGCTTGTCAGCATTTTCCCTTTGTTGTTTCATTTTGCAATTAAATAAAAAAAAAAAAAATCTCTTTTTCATTTTCTTCTTGGTTTGAAGATTGTGTTGTTGCATCAGTAGCTAGGAAGAAGTCTTGTTTCATAAGTTGTTTGCAGTGCATTTAGCGCATAAGTAGCTCGCAGATTGAGTGAAATTCCTTGATGTTTTTCTGCATGAGATCTTAGAAAATTCAAAAAGAAAAAGAAGTCTTTCTTATTGAAAAGTTGTTGGTTTTGCATTTTTTAAAAAGTTTTTGTTTCCAAGCATTTCTTGTTCATTTTTCTTTGAGTCTTTACACACCATCAGTTTCACCTTCATACCTTGTGACGTAAAAAATCCCATTAAAAGCAACGCTAATTAAAAACTATTAGACTTTTGTTTGTAGGGTTTATACACTAGCTCAGGACTAGGGCCTTGGAATAGGTTGGAGAGTAAAGTCTCCAACGCCACTCAAACCAAACATTGGAGTCTGTCATAACGAGTGTAGAAGTCCAGTTACAGAAAGTTATCCGGTACCCCCCTCTAACACAGGGGCTACACACGAGGTCGCGTCAGGAAAGGTAGCGGAGATAACCCCTCCAAAGCTGGACCGAGCGTAGTGGAGAACACATATCGAGGATTTGTTGAGGGATTCTGTCGTTTTCATTTTCCACGAAGCTTCGTGGATCTTGAATCCGTTCGAGGTCCTCAGTTTTCTTCCGGACCATTTGCTCTCGATACCCTTGACAGGTTTTGGGCTTGATACCCTGCTCATTGTGGTCTACCCGACTATCGACTGTACC
>SNQJ01S0012544.1:164636-179935 GCA_010110895.2 Picea sitchensis
GAAAGAGAATATTCTCCAGGTGGAATATTCTCTCCTAAAATATAGGAGACTGGATAATGACTAATTATGACTAATAAAAAAATAAAAACCTTAGGAAAAATAAATCCTATGTGTGTGTGAAGTAACTCTAACACCCCTTTTGAACATCACAATGGTGAAAATAAAGATTGGTTCCTGGCAACGAGGCCATGTTAGGTACCCAAGTACAAAAGATACACTGAAAATAACGTGAGGAAAGAGGGAAAACCTCATGGGAAACCCCCCCCCTCAATTTACAATGTATGTAAAAAGAAGAACTATAGTTTCTAGGCAACTGTGTCCTTCACTCCAAGACGACCTCATAGAGAATGTAATTTCTTCTCAATGAAGGTCTTGGTGAAAATTTATGTCGTCTGTTCTACTGAAGGAAAGAACTGTAAGTCGATGATACCATCGTGTACTATGTCCCATATGTAGTGCATGTGGATCTCGATGTGATTTATCTGCTGCCTTTGAACTGGATCTCTGCATAACTTTAGAGTGCTCTGGTTGTCACACCATATGATGATTGGCCGATGAAACTGAATGCCCAACTCAGTGAGAAAATGTTGTAGCCACATAGCTTGAATGGTTATGTTAACTACCCTTGTGTACTCTACCTCGACTGAAGATAGAGAAGTGGCAGGTTTCTTATTGCTCGACCAACAGATAGGCCCGAAACCAAGACTAAGTGAGTAACCAGATGTGGAATTGTGATCACTGCTATCTCCAACCCAATCAGAATTAGTAAACCCAATGAGATCTAATGTAGAGTCTACTCCATAATGAATCCCAAAGGTGATGGTGCCCTGTACGTATCGAAGGATATGCATTGCAACTTTCCAATGTAGCTCATGTGGCTACTGCATGAACCTGGAAACTGTGCCAACTGCATATGAGAGGTCTGGTCTGGAGTGTGTGAGATACAAAAATCTCCCCACTTATTTTTTGTACAGTGTGATGTCAACCAGTGGAGTCTCCCCGCCATGCTCAAGTTTGACTCTTGATAGGAAAAGAGTCGGAGCAGACTTATAGCCTACCATGTGAAATCTCTCAAAGAGATCTCGTGCATAATTGGCTTGAGACAGTTTGATGCCTGATGCATCCTGACTGATCTCAAGTCCAAGGAAGAAGTGTACCAGACGCATGTCCATCATCAAAAACCTGTCATGAAGAATCCTCTTGACTGCAGCAATCGTTGAAGTCGAGCAACCAGTGATCAAGAAATCATCAACATACAAAACTAAAAGTAGAATTGAATCAACCGTCCTGAGCATGTATACATTCGGGTCTGATTTACAACGTAAAAAGTTCTGTGACAACAACTAGGAGTCCATCTTGGCATACCATGCTCTCGGAGCCTGTTTGAGGCCATAAAGTGTCTTCTTCAGTCGATAGACAAAATATGAGTCCTGCATAAATCCCTGGGGCTGCTCCATGTAGATCTCCTCAGAGAGATCACCATGAAGAAATGAATTCTTCGCATTCGTCTTATGGACTTCCCATCCCTTGGTTGCCGCAATGGAAAGGACCAATCGAATGGAATCCATCTTCGCTACTAGAGAGAAGGTCTCATCATAGTTAATACCATGAACCTGCCGAAAGCCTTTGACGAAAATCCTAGCTTTGTATCTATTGATTTGTCCATCCACTGTGCTCTTGGTCCTGTAGACCCATATACATATGACAAGTTTCCTCCCAGAAGGAAGGGGAACCAGATCCCAAGTCTGGTTCTCGAGGAGGGAGTTGTACTCCTTCTACATGACGGATTCCCAAAAGGGATTTCTAGCAGCCTTGCCATAAGACTGTGGATATGAATACTGAACCAAGAAAATATTCCTTGAAGGCAATGGTTCAATGGCAGTGAGTGAAATAGGAGGCTCCTCGAAATCAGATCGAGTCCTCCTAGTATTGGTTGGATCACCAATGAGATCCCCTGCATCCTGAAGAGTAGTATGTTCCCACTTGGGCCTTTTATCTGGCTCTGCAACTGCATCTGGATGCTCTGACTCTGCATCTGACTGTACTGACTCTAAATATGAATCTGAATCTTATGATTCCTCTGAATCAAAACTCTCATCTGAAGAAGAGTCTGCATGTGCATGCTCATCATCTTGAACAGGTGGAAGAGTGAAGGTGTCTGCATGCGGTTGTTGACGTACATGCGAGACACTTTCCTCGAATTTGACACTACACTCAATGATGAGCCAGTCCGAGGAAATATCAATAAGATGATATCCCTTCACACCATCAGGGTATCCAACAAAAATGCACTCAGTGCCCTGTGGATAAAGTGTCTTCCTCTTTTCAGAGGGAATCCTGGACCATGCATGTGAACCAAAAATATGAAAGTGGGTCACTTCCGGTTTGAGGCCACTCCAAGCCTTGTAGGGGGTATTATCCTTGAAACATCTATGGGGAGATCTGTTTTGGATGTATGTTGCATAGTTAAGTGCTTCGGCCCATAGTCTCTATGGTAGTGATTTTTCATGCAACATGCAAGATGCCATCTCCTTTAAAGATCAGTTTTTCCGCTCAGCAACTCCATTTTGCTGAGGAGTGTAGGGAACTGTATGCTGCAACTGAATCCATGCCTCATGGAAAAGATTGTGGATATCATGATTCACATACTCTCCCCCATTATCAGTTCGGAGGACTTTGATCTTCTTTCTGGACTGTGTCTCAACCAAAGCTTTGAAATCTTTGAGGTGTTGAAAGACCTCGGATTTTTTCCTGAGAAAGTAGATCCATGTAAATTGTGAGAAATCGTCAACAAAAATGAGAACAAGCCTCACTTTGTTGATCGATGGATGAAGAAAAGGACCCATGAGGTCACTGTGGATTATATCTAAAGGTGTGAAAGCTTGCTGAGACTTTCCCTTGTCGAATTCTCTTGAGGGTGTTTTTCGAGAACACATCCCTCACATACTCCCTTGGAGAAATGGATGTCTGGTAGACCATCAACTAATATGTTCTTGCTAATTTGTTTCATGTATCTGAAATTCAAATGTCCAAACCTTTCGTGCCATATCCTACTACTTTCATCAGCATGAGTAAGCAATAAAGCAGAATCATGTTCAATGAATTCAGAAAATGTATACAATATAGACTGATGATTTACCTCACTGGTAGAAACCTTGGAGTTGGTTTGCATGTCGTATATGTCCATGGAATTTGGTTTGAATACGAATTTGTTTCCAGTGTTGGAATTCGTCATTTGATACATAAAGAGAAGGTTGACAGAAAGATTAGGAACATGCAACACATTCTCGAAGCTTCCGTTGGTGAGTTCAATTCTTCCTTTGTCGGTGAATTCGACAGAAGAGTTGTCCCCAATCAGAATAGGAGGACCTTTGCATGAATCCAAATAAGAATAGACTTCTTCTGAGGCAGACATGTGATGTGATGCTCCTGAATCTATGATCCAAACATCTGGAGAGGAGTTGATGGCAATCAACGCATGGCTAGAATTGCCTTTCTTGGAATTCAGATCCTCTGGCTTCTTCCTCTTTGCACCCTCGGGGATGTGATCTCAAGTTTGTTTTGTTGAAGTATCTGAGACATCAGATCTATTTGTTTTTTCATGCATGCGGATTCTGAATGGAATACTTTGTGACAGTACGTGCATTTATCTCCTTTTCTTCCCTTTTCTCCTTTGGATATGGAGGCATCGGTGAAGGGTTTTGTGTACCCTTCCTTCTTCGTATCTGCATGAGATTTGTTCTTATATTTATCTTTATATTTCTGATATTTGTGGCTACCATCATGTACAGTGAGTGCATGTTCCCTTGGGCCTTTGATTGCACCCATGTTGATGAGCTTGGTTTTCTCTTGTGTCAAGGATTCGATAAAGTCCTCAAGAGAAGGCATCTTCTAGGTGGCTCCAGAGGAAAATATGACAGTATGGAATGTGGATATGAATACAGAGAATTCAGGTCCAATATTGGAGAGAATGGTGAGAACAATTTGTTTCTCCTCCTTCGATTTATCAACCCTACAAGCTTTGAGTTGTGACAATAAATCCTTGAATTTTGTAAAGAAATCTTGGATATTCTCGAAGCTTTTTGGATCCAATGTGAGCAGATCCACCTCGAGCATGTGTCCCCTCATCTCATCCTGTTTTCCAAAGAGCTCTTCCAATATGGTCCAGGCTTCATTGGGAGTCTTATAGGAAGATATATGAAAAAGGAGATCAAGAGAAATAAGACTGCAAATTGTTTCGAGTGCCTCATCCATGCGATTTAAGTACTTGGATTTTTCTATTGCTGATTTTGGTTCTATATCTGTATTCATGGTTAACCTATGCAACTCTCTGGATCGGAGATGTATGGCTATTTTCTCCTTCCATGCAAAATAGTTGTAAGGTGTAAGAATGAATTCTTTTTGGAATTCCATCTTTTCGATGTCTTCGATCTTTTGTACCTGCAAATTTTTTTGGTGTAGCTTTTGATTAGTAGTCCATCAGCTCTGATACCATGTAAATGTGTTGACCCACATAGAATATATCTAGCTAAAAAATGATACACACATTTGTAGAGAGAATTGGAAAAAGAAGAAGAAGGAGAGAAAGAATGGAAAGAATTATGATTAACCGTTGTGAATAATGAATAATTTACACATGATATACTCTGTATAACTCAATGAGTTCAACTTGAGGTGAACCAATTCACCATAGTGGTGGTCTAGAGTGATTTGGACACACACCAACAGTTACGGGAGTGAATTTCCACCTAGTTGAGTTAACTAGTCAACTAGTCTTCAGTTAACTGACTGAACAGAAAGTAGTGAGGAGTTAACTCAAGGAATCAAGGCTAATATGCCAATTTGGTGATTATACCAAGGAAAGGTCGAATTATCATGGTGATGATCCCAATTTTGGATGGTGATGATCCCAATGCAACATCTAAACTGAACTCAACTAGTCAAACTGAAGTGTGAACTGAAAGAGAATATTCTCCAGGTGGAATATTCTCTCCTAAAATATAGGAGACTAGATAATGACTAATTATGACTAATAAACAAACAAAAACCTTAGGAAAAACAAATCTTAGGTGTGTGTGAAGTAACTCCAACATTAACTAGTTACCTTGTGGAGAAAGACCCGTCGCCTTCACGTGGAGTCTGGACCATACCGATGTGGTGGAAAATGCTTGATTGAATATGATGATGGTGAAATGTGGTGAAGAGGATTGGATGTATGGGATATCTTGGTTATCAAGCTATTGAAACTCCAGGTTTACTACCTGGTGGCCTCAAGAATCAATCCTTTTAGTTACCCCTAGATGTGTGGGGGGGTAACATCCGACTCCTACATGGGGACATGTGGTTACCGTATAGAACATGTGAACCTCAAAATATATGGTACAACTCATTCCTACACACATATATAACAGAAACTACATCAATGTATATCAGGTGGTGTAACTCATTTATTCGTTCAGATAACAAAAAATCATATAACTAAAGAAAGAAAGTTAGAGAAAAAAATTAAAAAAAACTCAACGTTTTTCAATAATATAACATTATATAGATAAATATGGAAAATAAATATGGATATATAACTACATGTATGCATAGAGGTCAAATCATGATGCATGTCAAAACAATATGATAATGCAAAACAAGATCCAACTACACTAGCATGAAATGAAATTCAAGTATGTACAAAGGCAATGAAAAATGAAAATGATCTACCTAGTTACATAATTCCCAATGCCTCTAGAAGCAAGGTCCCATCAATGTGGGGTCAAAGGAGATACCAATCAATCAACAATGGAATCTTCCTCCCATTCATCGTGGCTAGATAGTATGATCTTTATCCTGACTTGTTATTGACCATGTAAGGACAAAGCCACAACACTTCACACTTATTGCTATAATCAAGCTCTTTTTTCCTTTTGTCCCACATCAATGCAAGGCTTTCCTCATCAAACTCCACATATGGTATGTATTCAATATATGTTTGGGGAGGGCAGGGGGAACTGGTGGAAACTTTGATATCTTGCCTACATGACTAAGTGCTATCATATTCATTCTTATTAAAGATATTTAAAGATAGGGTATCCTTGGTTCTGTATCTTGAAATTTTCTCTCCATATCGGTAGGTCATTAGAAGAAAATCATCCCAATCAATACTATCCTCCTGAGAAAATAGTAAGGATTCCAAATATTCACTTGGATCAAGAGTATGATGAAGTTTTCTTGATGAAAGGGTATGTCAAACTCATCATCAATGCAAAAATATGGGATGCCAGGTTCCTACACATGCATCTTCATAAATGGTTGACTATAGAAACCATCAAAATTTCCACACCTCATCGACATGCATGCATGAGTAATGTCCATACTGAGATATCCCCCCAAAATAGTGACCCACTTACTAGGGAAGAGAATCTCCCATGCATCTGGTACATTGATCACTATCACATCCATCTTGATATCAATGTGGGACTGTGCAACCAAATGTACTTCTAGGTCTTTGATAAGACCATAACATTTGATCATATTTGAATTAATATCTCATACATTTCCATAATTCCTTGTTACTTTCAAACCCAACTATTTCATAACCTTCAAAGGCATCACATTTGTTGAGGCCCTAGAATCAAACATGAAGTTATTTATACATAAACCATTGATTCCCAATGAGATGAAAATGGGTGGGTTTTGATCCTTCTTGTTTCCATGTTACATAGTATGTAATATAATGGGTGTATTTTCAACCCATATTAAGTGTTTTAAAGCCTTAACGAATTGTCATTTTGTAGAGGGAATCTTTCACATCTCAACCATTGGGACAACTATTCTCATCTTTCACATACTTTGAAAGTCAACACTCAACTCAACATCTTCCTTCTTATGAATAGGTTGTGAGAGTAAAGATTCAACTGGTGGTGGAGGAGGGGGGGAACTTTGTTAACTACTCAAACTGATGTCATAGGGGCCTTTTTCCTTCTTGAGTAAGTTAAAAATTATCTCTTCCTAAGACTTTCTTTGGCTTCCTCTCCTATTTGACTAAAGATATCAAGTCTAGCATGTATATATTTCTTCTTCTTTCTTTCCTCAAGTTTCTCCTCCATAATATTGTATCATTCTTCAGAAATCATCATGAAGTTTTTGTCAGTAAAATTCATGCAATGAACATGATCAATATCTTCTTGACCTATTCGTCTTGGACAATGAACCTCCCAATGTGGTTCTTCACAAGGTAAACTTCAGGGTATCCCTTCCAAGTTAATCATCTCAGTAGGTGTCAAAGTATCTAGTGCCTTTGTTTCTTCCTATGGTCTCGGTCTCCAACCTATGTTCCCCTTCTACAGAATATTGAATTGGAGACTAGAAACATTATGTTGATGGGTTCTTTCCAAGTTGGTTACCCTATTCATAATTTGATTCTGATTTTGAAAAAGTTGGATACTCAACTGATCCATCTTCTAAGACAAATAAATGATTGGATCTTGCACATGCATGGCACTATCTTGAGTCTTTTATTTTGCTTCTATCTTGGCCCAAGGAACCTGAAAAGACTCGACCTTATAGATCAATAGGCTCTCTTCGATTCCCTTTCCTTGGTAAAATTTTAAGCCATATATTCCTTTAATATAAATCCAAATTCTCCTTCAAAGGAATTGATGTATAGGATAAGGACTATTTCTTCTATTGAATATAATTCTTTTGGAATTTGTTTGAGAAAATTATTGAATTTGGCATCAAACTCTTTGATTGTCTCATTTTATTTTTTCTTAATCTGATTGAATTTGATCAACAACATTTCATTGTCCCTTTTGGTTCCCCATATCTTCCAAAAATATCACTAGAGCATCAAATTTTCATATTCCTCCATCGAGAAAATTCTTGAACCACTTCCAAGCATCTTATATGAAAGAGGAAGCCAACAGATTCATAGAAACATCTTCTTCATTGGGGATTATGGGTTTTTAGCCAAAGGAAGCATAGATAAAATCTATATGTTCTTCACTGGTGACAACATTGTTTCCAGTGAAGTTGGGTAACCATTCACCAAAATTATTAGGCATATCAAGAGTATACCTTGGATATGGTTCGTGGTCAATGGCTTGTAGAAATTATCGGTCGAATATTTAGTAACCATTGGGGTTAGAGGAAGGATTCGTTGAAACAAGGTTTTGAAAATAGGTGAGTTATGAGGAGGCCTTTATCGATATACATATGAAGGGTTGAATATTATATCGAATTTGGGTTGAGTGCATTCAACACTTAGGTTCTTTGGATGTGGAGTTTCCAGATGAAATTTATAGAAAGTTCATGAAAAGGTTTGAGGGTGAATCTCCTCGGTGGATTCGTCAGGAAATACACAGATAAAGGATTTGGGGAAGGATTTCATAATGTGTTTTTGTGTTTAGAAATGATTCTAAATCCTCCTTGTAAATGACACCAAAAATGTTATCGCACAAACTATCACTTGGGAAAAGCCAACCACACGGGTCATTAGTGCGACACAACTGGGAGTAAGAATCATTTTAACCTTATAAAATTCTCCCCTCATTTTAGTGATGGATAAATCAAACACAAAGGAGGCTTCCTTGGTGACTTCAAGGGAATTGAGGGAAATGAGAAAATGGTTTTGAAATATCCTTGTTTTGATCAATTGAATAAGGTGGCTAGGGCTTGCATAAAGAAGGCCTGGGAGAGGAAATAAGGTAAGTTGGGATGTCACCTGCAAAACCTTTGTTATTATAACAATACAAAGACAAGATATCATGAAATAATCCTAAGAAAAACTACCAACTCAACAAGTAAGTCTTGATATTATAAAATTGCAAAAAAACAAAGGTTATAACAATAATGAATAGAATGTAACAGCCACAATATTTCACCATCAAAATAAGCAAGTAATGATATTAGAAAAAATCCCTTAACATGTATATAATTATCTAATACTTAAACAATTGTTTTGACAGTTAGAAGTAATGGAAAATGAATCTTATCAACAATATATAACATCCCTAAAGGTTGTAGCAAAAGTTTACTACAACAATAAGAAATCACCGCTAACATTAGAAAATGAATTGTTGGCGTAGGCCTTAACCGTAGAAGAGAATAAATTTAAAAAAATCTAAGAGAAATGGTGGTATCTAAAGACATCATTACATTGAAGCACGGGCATGTGGCATGAGAGTAAAAATATATCTCTCATTGATGATATCGATCACAAGGATCATATATAAATAAATTTTGGTCATGCAACAAACCAACAATCTCGAGTGGATTCAGTTTCATCTATCCATAAAACACGGATCAGGATCCTAAGTGGACATGTTCGACCATAAATTTTAGTTTTCATCGACCCAAAGAGTTGGTCGAACCACTTAACCGAGAAGGTGAGGTTTATGATGGAAACACATGTTCCAACACCACCCTGTAAACTCAAATTCAAGGAAAACAAATTTACATAGTTGTCCCCATTGATTTTATTTTGATTACAAAATATAATCACAATATGGTACACCAACTATCCTAAGAAAGCATGATCACCATCAACACAGATCAAGGAAAAAAAAGGTAGTCATCCATTGCAGATTGGTTACAAAATTTGTTGTCCAAACATGGTCGCAATTAATCAGTCGACTAGACAACAAGATAACACTAGCTACTCGATGAGTCAACTAGACAAGAAACACACTAATGTAATCATTTTCTTTCAATATTTCAATAGTCTCTACCATTCTAGACAATCTACATATCAAAAAATTCTTTGTATCGAGTACAAAATCATATGCATAGCTCCCAAAAACACAGTCAAACATGGTTCAGTCAATTTTAACAAGTCCAAGTACATCAGTTTGGTTTATACATCAACAAATTCAATTATTCCCCCCCTTAAACACACCTAAGGGATCAAAACATCATAATAAATCTTCACCGAAACACTAGTCGACAAACAATAGCTAGTTAAATCTCATAAAAAAAATACATGGTCAAAAAAATTCTAGATCACTATCATATCTGGATGAGTCTCAGTCGACCAATATCCCAGTTGAACTACAATCGATTTTCATGTCGAGACGATCCTTGTTGTACCGGATGTGTGTTGCATGACTGTACAATTGACAAAATAAAATAATAAGAACTCAAAAGTCCAGTTAGATGCACCCATGACCACTCATCAATACAACCACAGTCTATCATGGTTGTTAATACGGGTCCACAGATATGTCTTTCACATCTCTTCTTCAAAGATCGAAAATCATAATTTCCATTATTTTGATTTCTATGGAGAGAATGATGATGAGGCACATAGTTTTGTGTTGACTGGTCAATAGATATAAGATTAGGGTTGGGTGTACTCTCAGGAGAAGAAAAACCCAGTATATCAGCAAAAAAAACATTCTCAAATTCTGGGACAATTAGTTCACTACAATTAGCAGTAGATTTCTCTTCCAACAAATTAATTTGAACTCCACCTGCAACAAATAAAACTTCCCCAGTTGTAGCAAGGTCAGTTGTAGGCAAGGAGTAAATAACTCCATCATATCCAAGACATGTTCTTGGTTAATTCATCCAGGGCGTAATAGGAACAACAATATCTTGTCCATTCTTCACAAGTCCTTCTCTAGTGTATCCCATCTTGTTGAGTAGTCGGGATCCTATTCTTGTAGTGTTTTTTTCAAATCTAGTTGATACAACACAATTATTAGTATGAATTAATAAATCAACAACATCTTTATTACAAATAGTATTAGGGGGTGGAGAAGAAATGGGTGAGCTTGGAAGCTCAACGACATCAGTCTTATTTTGAGCATTCTTCTGTACATTCTGCAGGAAGTGAACTTATTCTTCAATATTGTGTTTTCAATCATGTAAGCCCTAAATAGTCTCATCATCCATAGTTAGTTGCAACAATATGGAATCATAATATTCTCTTAGTTCCTGATACTTGTATACCATATGGTTGTTATATTCTTTAGGAGGAGAAACTTCTTCATGAATCTCATTGATGGAGGCCTTTAAGCGAGAAACCTCACGAGTTAACTGGGTATTTTTTTCTATCAACTAGTTGATTTCCATGCCCAAGGTAGGATTTGTTGTATGAGGAAGATCTTTCACTTCTTCCTCAAATTATTCAAGAATTTCATAATTATCCTGAAATTCAACTGCAATATTCTGGAAAAATCTTTCCATGGAATTCCTCATGACAATAACCCTCCTAGATTGCTCAACCACAATAGTTTAGAACATGTTTTCTATAGTCTTCAACTGATTTTTCAGTTCTACATTTTCTATCTTCAAGGCATCATTTTCTGCATTAGAAAGGGTTTTCACCTCCTTCATAAGATGATATAAAAGATATTTTTTTTTTCCAAAATCATCCACCAACTCTTAAAAAATTGTTTCCATTGTCTATTCTAGGTCAAATTTTTCCTAGATTTCTCATCAAACCACTGCAAAAGGTTGGCTTGAAAGAGGGAAACCTCATATTCCAACTGAGTATGGAATTTATTTAGTTCATTCTTTAATCATTGATTATCAGTTTGTAACTATGCAACAACTTTTTGCAAGTCAGTGACCTCTGTGTGAAGTCAGTTGTGAAATTCTTCTAAGGTAATGACCATATTCTCACAAATCTCTTGCAATTTTTGAAGCATCGAAAATTCATCTTAATCCAACATGCCCATCATTGATGGATGGAAAGTTCCAAGTACTAAATATGAAAAATAAAACGGTAAATGAGGAAGTGGTCGCAATAAGAATTTGGGCTTCAATAGTCAACTTACACCAATACTAGTCGATCATGTAAAGTTGTTTTTGGCCTCGCAAAGAACCCAATAGTCGACATAATCATGATGGTATGGTACTAGTAGCTCAACAAGGATGTGGAATCATGATCAATCCAGTCGAAAGGTTTCAATCTGGTTGGTTCCAAATCAAAAATGAAAACTAAAAAATTTAACAAGAGACAAGTGGAAGTCGAAAACATTTTGGTGATATTGAATCTATATGGATTCAGTCAAGTCAATCAATGCAGGCACTAGGAATCCATGAAATCTGGTTCGAGTGAACTTCTAGTAAATAATCATTCAATAGATCATTGTATCCCCAACAAAGTCGGGTTGAGAAGACTGTTGAAGTCAAAGGTGCATCGAAGTCGAACCTCCATATAGTGGGTAGCAAGAACAGATGGGCCAAGAAAAGGGATGAAATTTGTGAGGGTTTGGTTGAGTTCTCCTTCACATTAGGTTCATGATTTTATTCTTTCACCCATTGAGTGTACTTTTCACTCGTCAAATGTTGGATCACGTGACTAGTCGGTTGAATTCCACTCTTCTAAATGTCTCACTAGTTGAGTCGACCCATAGTCGGTTGAGTGGAGTAGTGGTTAATCCACATCAATTTGGAGAAAGAGTAATTTGAATCTCCACATGAGAAAGGTTCTTGGTCAATGCTCTTCCGCACTCGGCCAATGTATCCTTGGTCGAACATGTGTCAAACCCCTTCCAACGAGTAAAAATACAACCCATGAAAACAAACCAACAACGGTTTGAAAATTCGTTGTTGAGAAGAAAACCAAAACAAACCAACTTTTAAATCTCATTCAGTTGAGGGAATAACCCATAAAACACAAAAAAATAGGGTTTCTACATCTCAATAACTCACGATGGGAAAAATATACTAGAAAAGGGTATTTAGTTCTGAAAAACCCATTACTTAATTGAAAAAAACAGATCACAAATTTACCACTGTCTCAATAACATTTTCATTCTCTATGAACCCGAGATCACAACCAACAATTGTGATACCATGTTGTTATAGTAATTAACTGCATAGAAGAATGTATCTCAAAGAACTGGTGGTGTCTAAATGCATCACTGCACGGAAGAAAGAGTATGCTCCATGAGAGACGAAATAGATCTTCTGATGATGATAGACTGATCACGATCATCTATAAATAGGTTATGGGCATGGACCGAACCAATAATATTGGGTGGAGTCAAATGCACATGTCCATAAAACATGGATCTGGGATCCTAAGTGGACATGGTCAACCATTCATTTAGTCGTTCATCGACTTGAAGAATTGGTCGACAAACTTAACTGACAAGGTGAGATTTATGATGGAACCACGTGTTCAAACATGAATATGCCAAGTTGTATCCCTTGAGTTATTGATCAATATCCAATAATTAGACAACAACTTTCCCGATGAATTATCAAGTAAATTGAAATTTATCAGAAAACTTTATGCATCCCTAATGGATGCATATTTAATTTTATAACATTAGCAAGAAAATTAAGGAAATTTCACAACGTTGTTGCACCAATAGTTTTGTTAGGGCATGAGAAATCGAACAAGAGATAGAACGATTTCAAAAGATCAATTATCATGTTTATCAATGAAATCAATTCCTTATATTCAAAGGGTAAATGGAGTGAAAGGGAGAAGCACAAGAAGGTAAAATATCAAAGATAAATCTAGGGGAAAAGATCAAGATAAGTCTTAACAATCTCTAGATTTATGTTTTCCTAGGATGTCTAGCAAGAGAATCCCAACGATTTCCTTGCAAATGGTCTATTTCCTTCTAGATGGCCTTTTGCAAGATCTTGGGAGAAAGAGAATGATGCCTTAAGGGAGTATTAAAAATCTTTAGGGGGTTCATTATACAAAGGACTAGGTTTAAAGGAGTCTTAAAAATATTTAGTCAATCCTTTTGCAAATCAACAAGGGAAAATTAGGGCTTTTAGGGTTTTGAAGATAACCTTGAACAATGATAGTATGAAAAATATCAAAGTAGATGAGAGAACAACCACTTACATCCACTCAATGTTGCAAATTAATCTGTAGAAACACCTTCCAACCCACAACAGAGCTTCCTCAAACCCAAAAGATCACCTCCAAGCCAAATCACACTCTTTTTCCATTTTCCAAAAGAAGAAAAGAAAGTGGAGAAAAAATGTTTAGAGAGAGATAAGTGTCTCCAATGATGAGTTATCAAAACAAAATGAATTGACTCTTATTTATAGAGGAATCCCAAGTCCAATTTACAATTAGATCCATAATTTTAGGGTAAAAATGTATTTTACAATGAAAATAGGAAAGTCAAGCTCAAGAATAACTAGCATAATGAAAAATAATGATAAAAATGCATCCAACATCTCCTCAAAGGGAAAATTGTAGGGAAATATTCCTCCAAAGGCTAGGGATGTAACATCCTTGGCCACCCACGACCAGACCATGATACACGAGATAACACTTTCATTCTCTCTGCAGAACATACCCAACATCCAACTGAGCTATGCAACATAAATTTTTCGAATTGCATGCTATTAAAATATATACACACGAAACTTTTGAGGATATATATATATATATAATGTAAACAAACAAATACATCTGTAAATGCAAGGATTCACACTGAAATAAAAGTAAACATATACATGCTTCATATACAGGAAATACCCATAAATATATAGACAATTATAACCACACATAGGATAAACACATAAAAATAAACACGTAAATAATAATACAACATGTAAATTTATCAAACAATTGACACTTATCTTGGTAACAATATCACCAACTGTGTTCATACCTTCCATGAACCTCCCAGCCTTAGACCACACTACTCATCACTCTCAGCAGTGGGTCACCCCCGAGCTGGGACTAAACTCCACCTGGGTAAAGGGATTCCTAACCAAGCTAATAGTTCATGGACAATAGGAAAAACTCCATCACAGGTACCTACTCAAACTAATAGCCTATATTCCCTCATTCCCCACATATCTGTCCCACCCTAGGAAGTGTGCCCATTCTCTGTTCAACATTCCTTCGGCTGACCCACTTTTCTTCTGAGCTTCAGCAACAAGACGGATAGGAAGTCTCAGATCCCTATAGTTGTAGTTTATCACCTTAAAGAAATCAATTCCCAACAATTCTCTCACCTAGAGAATTGCTCATGGGCCTAACAACCTGCCTCTTCAATATCCCACAGGCCTGACAACCCGCTTCTTCAGTCCAGCTCCCAAGCTAACCAACTACACAAACAGGTATGGTTATGGATACAGGTTCATGTATAGTGACATGAAGTTATGGAGGTCAACTGACTGAGTGAGTGAAAGCTCATGGAATGGATTCCTGCATGCTTGAATGATGGAAGGAGTGATGGAAAGAATGATGGAAAATTAACTAAGTCCAAACAATATGTATGTATGTCCCCAACTTGACACTTGTCATGTTGGGAGATACTTTGGCCCACTTGTCCCCAACTTTGGAACTTAGGATAAAATAATTATCCATACTTTAT
>SNQJ01S0012545.1:38708-106178 GCA_010110895.2 Picea sitchensis
GAATGACATGTACTATCCGTATAGAATAGTATTACCTTAAAATATAGCAAAAATCATACTGTTATCCATCAAACAAACTTGGGTCCATTACCCAAACCTGGGTTCTCCAACTTCACATGGTCATAACTCTCTAACCGTGAGGAGTTATGTGAAATTCTACATACCACCATAAATGACATGACAAGAACTATCCATATAGGATAGTTTCCCTGACAAATTCATTGTCCTTCATCTCATTATTACACAATTAAGCATGGGTTCTCTTACTCCGCAAAGCATCTTCCCGTGAGGGATTTCACCATAAGGGGACCACTTTGGAGCAGGGACGATTTTAAGGATGGAAATTTATTTTAAAATGTAGAAACCTAAGTGAATCTTACTAATCCTTCATATGCCAACTATAAATGTTTGGCGATATTTTTGTAAAAAATTCCAAATTTCTAAGGATTTTATAAAGTTTGTATAAATTTTTGGCAATTTTTAAGGTAAAATAATTTTATCCTATAGAATTTGGGCTAATCATTTTTAGAATAACTAATCTTTTTTTGGGAAAAAACATGGAAAATTAGCCCATGAGTGAAATTTAGCCCCTAAAATCATCCCTTCTTTGGAGTTCATCCATATTTACTTCTTATCAACCATTTAAAAACAATAATGAGTCATATTTACATCAAACAATCTTGGGTCCATTACCCAAACCTTTGTTCTATGGGGCTTTATTCAAGGGTTGACATCAATGAAAACCAACCTTAATCAACAAGAGAAACGTCAAAATAAATATATGTTGCTACTACAAAAGTTATATCAATCTAACCATGAAGAGAATTAACAAAAGATTCATCTAGAAGACAAAGAAGAAGAAATCAAAAGATTGAAAACCAAAGTTGCTAATCTAACAGAAGAAATGGAATAATTAAAGACACATGACAATAAAAGAAAAGTAGTACTAGAAGATACAAAATAAATGGTCATCTGTCTAAAAACTCCACTTGAAGAAACTAAGAAAAATGAAGAAGCCGAGAAGATCCAATTAACTAAAAGAGAAGAATCATGTTACATGTTGGAATTGGAAATTATTAATGTCAAAAAGATAAATGAAAGTGCTAATGCAACTCTAATGACTCAAATTGAAGAATCTAAGAAAAATGAAGAATCACATAAGATCCAATTAACTAAAAAGGAAGAATCATGCCACGGGTTGGAATTGGAAGCCATCAACCTCAAAAGGATTCAACTAGAAAACAAGGAAGAAATCAAAAGATTGAAGAATGAAGTTGTTGATCTAACAAAATATATAGAAGAGTTAAAGACATATGACAAAACTAATAACTTCACAGAAGTCTTGGATGATACAGAAGAAATAGTCATCAATCTAAACATTCAACTTGAAAGAGTTAAGGAAAAAGAAGAAGCCTTGAAGATTCAGTTGACTAAAAAGGAAGAAACATGTCACATGATGGAAATGGAAGTTATCAACCTCAAAAAGAAGAATGAAAAGAAAAAATCAACTGTCAAATTACAAAACATCTCAGCTATCCTAGATAGGATTTGGAACAGTCAAAGACCAATTGATGACAAAACCGGTCTTGGATACAATAAGAAAGAAGAATGTGGAAAACGGAGCACCATTCAAAAACATGATAAAGGATCATACTCAAAAGAAAAAGGTACAGTCACAAACCTAAAACAAACCATGAACTTTGTCAAGGAAGGAAGTTATAAAAGTAAAAAACAAGAAACATATCAAAAGACAAACTTTTCATGTCACAATAGACCCAATTATGGAAACACCTTCAATGGTTATTACTCTTCTTGTAATAACTTTGGTCACAAAGCATTGGAATGCAAGAGTCCTAAAATGAAAAATTCAAGAAGGTCCAATAACTCAATGAGATGTTGAAGATGCAATTATATTGGCCATAGAGTAATGTTTTTTCATACAATGAGATGTTACAAGTGTGATAGGTTTGGTCACAAATCCCAAAATTGTAGAAAATCAAGAAGTCAATCCATGAGAAAAAATTCATACAAATCAAGAAAAAAATCTAATGAAGGTTGGAAGAAAAGAAGAAATGACAAGTCTCAAAGAACAAATATAGAAAAGAAAGATCCTACAAACAAAATATCTCATGAAAAGGTATGGAGAAGAAAATCTGAAATAGAAAGCAAGAGAGATGATCTGGCACCTGAAAATGAAGAAGTTTTACTTACACAGAATAGTGGTGAAACTTCAATAGCATATCAACCAGAAGAATTGAGCAGTGAAAATCCTGGAAGTTTTCCAATGTTATTTTCATGAACTACTAAATTTCTCCTTGACAAAAAATATAAATAGAAGGAAGGGGGGAGGATTTTACAACATGATTTGGTGTAAGTACTACAAAATACTACTAAAGTATGGTATGATCTAAACCCAATGAGGAATTTCCAAAAGAATGAAAAAATAATGAAGAGGACTTAACAAACAACATATGAAAGGACCAATTCAATCTTATTTCTAAGGGACAAAAGTTGGTTTCTGCAGAGTCGAAGGACTGTGAATAATATATTAAATTTGTTGAAGAATGGAAATTAAATTAATTGGTATAGATCAATGGTATTCTTGTGAAAGATTAGAATATAAACAAGAATAAATAAATAGATCAAGAAGATTAGTAAGATTAACACCATTATCCTTTAGGACAAAGGAGAAGACAGTAAAACCCTATGAATCAGTAAAAACTCAAGGGAGGTATTTAATTTGGTCATAAAATGAGGAAGTAATTGGATTAGGTTTAAGAGACTTGATCACTACAAAAATTGGTATCAATAAGACTACCTATTTGAACACAAAATCCAAAGAGATTGAGATAACAATTGGCACATTCACAGGGGGAGAAAAACAGTAAAAAATTTAACTTTTTGTCATTGATGTCAAAGGGGGAGAAAATAGTAAAACAAATTTGGTATCAATATTTGGTATAAGTAAAAGTTCAATCCTCCAACCTAAAAATGAGATCAGTGATATGGGGAGCAAAAGTATTTGTTTTACAGTTATGTTTCCCTAAATGCCAAAGGGGTAGATTGTTGGAATTATTGATTATGTGTTGTCATTGATGGAAACATGAGTCAAACATGTACAATAATCGAAGGAAAAGAAAGATCACCTTGGGATAGAAGAAATTCGTGATCACTTTTGATCACGATAGGATCAACAATGATCCTATGTTCCTAAAGCTCAAGAGAGATAGCGGGGAGATTCTACAAAGAATACACACACATAATCAACATGAAATTTTAAGGTCTTTGGAAAGGATGAAGGAAATCTCAGAAGTGAGAGTGCATTGCAGAAGTGTTATAGAGATTGCAATCCCCATAGCAAAACTCCAAAAGAATCAAGAAATAATCATGTCCGTTGATATAGTTCTTGGGAAAATCTTCGACCATCAGATCATGCAGAAGCTAGAGCCTACACAGAAGAATACCTTGTGAAGGATCATGGAAATATAATCGTCCATTCAAACTTCAGTAATCACAACCATTAGATCAGTTGGAACCATTGATCAAATCCAAGTGGAAGGATAACGTAATTTTTGGTACATCGAAACTTTGTCACTTCAGAGAACATTGGAGATAAGGCAGAGGCACGAACTTGCGAAGTCACAAAGTCATGAAATCCCTCCAGTCATCAGATCAAGGAGGGACTTCAGGTGAATTATCGACCATCCGGTCGAGTTTAGTGGAAGGATAGGGTGAGACACAATATCCCAGAGTCTCGGATTAAATGAACTCATGCATACCGTTGATCTAAGATCTCCTCAAGAGAAATATAATCCATTAGATTAGGTGGTCAATTCTGACATTGACCTACTCCAAAGATTAGAAGTTCAGAAAAACCAAGAATACCAAAAGGTTGGAGCCCTGAAGTCCCAAAGTGAATGAGGGCCATCATATCTGGGAAATGCATGGTGACCGTTGGATGAGGATAGGCAATTCCAATGGTGTTCAACTCCAACGTTGACCACTTCGGCAAAAAGAAGTCTGAATCATGTAGGAATACCTGAAGGTCGAAGCCCTAAAGTCATGAACTCTCGTCGACCATCCGATCAAAGAAAGAGTTGGGAAATCTCGCTAACTGTTGATCGACATAAAGTGGAAGGATAGGGTATTCCTTGAAATCCTGAAGTCTAGAAGTAACGCTAATTGTTGATCCATTTCAAGACCATTTTAGACCGTTGGATGAAGTATTGGAAGGATAGGATAAGCAGGGCCAAAGGAATGAAGTTCGGGAGTAAACAGAGGTTGTCGGATCAAGAAAAGGAAAGATCAAATGGTGGAAAAACATATTCGACACTTCGGCGATGATCGAAGGTTGATATAAAAGTGAAAAACTCCCAGAGCCACGAAGTGAAAAGCCATAATCTAGGAGGGAGGCATGTGGGAGGAGGCAAAGATGACATGTGGCCCAATCAGGTTGTAACAGATGTCAAGGTTGATGTGACACATAAGGACCTTGAAAGTCATGAATCAGAGTGACATGTGGCACATAGAATTAGGGTCCACGTCATCTTGAGTGATGTCAACAAGCCACTCTAGGATGACTAAATTTGAGGATATACAAGTTTCTATTATCAGCGAATCATCGAAGGTCGAAATCACAAAGTAATGTTAATCATTGATCTAATTCGAAATAATTCTCGACCATTGATCAAACATAGTGGAAGTATAGAGTAAGCATGAGGTGTTAACCGACATCAAGAAATCACCTTCATTTTATGACTTATCCGGTAGGTAAACCTCCGGAGGAATTGAACTATTTCAGAGTTCTAGTAAATCAGAGTCCCAGAGTCACGAATCTTTGAAGTTATGGAGTAGATGACAACCATCCACCTCAACTGAAGATTAAGTCAGAGTCATCGATCATCTAAAAGACAAAGTTCAAATGAATGTGCAAGGATTAGACCAGACCATCAATATGAGAACTTAGGGAGTAATGCTAGCCATTAGATTAGCCAACATGAGATGTAACCACTCTGGAAGGTAAAAACTCCGAAAGAATACAAGGATTGAATGAATGCAAAGGCCAGAAGTCTTGAAGGACGAAGTACCGAAGAACCTGGTTCCAACACTGGTCACGTGATAAGGTAGATAAGCGAAAGGGGCTAGAAGTAAATAATCCCTCAGACGCTTGAATATGGTCCCACGTAGAATAATAGGGGTGAAAGAAGAAAGTGCTAACATAATAACGTGTGAAATAGATAAGCCCGTGGTTTTGAGGCCGTGGTCACAAAGGGAAGTGAATTGAAGGAAGCGCCTCAAACATAATTCATTTATGTAAACAACTTAAGGCATGTAGAGTAATTTGACAAAGATTAACATCATAACAATACAGATAGCAAGTAAAGCTCGAATATGATCTATTGGAAAACTTGGGAAAGCAGCAGAAACATGGGAACGATATAATGAGTCGATCCATATCTGTGATCAATTAATGAGGACAATTCAAATCAATATTAATCTTCTAATTTAATTGAGAAACTTACACATTAAATTGATGAATAAAGGGAGAATATTATCTATGTTAAATTAAATGAAGAGATGCAATGGTTCATGTCAAAAAGACACAATGGTTCAATCCTATACCTATTGAAATACTATATAAACCAGAAGTGGTGGTGAATCTAAGCGTGTATTGGTGGATTAAATATATGTATATATAATGGATTGAATGGAATTTCATTCTATCAGGTTGGTGCCTGTTTACAAGTTGAGTCTCGTTATGAGGGTTGGATTCCTCACATCTTAGTTGGATCTGAGATCAACAAGTTGGGTCTTGTTATGAGGGTTGGATTCCTCATTTATCAGTGGGATCTGAAAACTACAAGTTGAGTCTTGTATCAAAGAGTTGGATCTCTCATATTCAGTTGAAGTTAAAGATATTAAAAGATTGATTTATTTTTATTTATTCAAGTTAAATAAATAAAAGAAAGATATTTTATCTACTTCATACAATTTGTGTTATACATGTTTATAAATAATTAATTGAACTGCATATATATTATTCAGTTAATTCACCTAATCAATGAAACTATGAAAAACAATCAAAATTTACAGGCACTGATTCACCCCCCCCCCTCCCAGTGTCAAGTGTATATTTAAACAAAATTACTACATGTCACTCTTATCCTACCTCAAAGTTTCCACCCTTAGTTGGTTTGCTCTTATGTTGGTTTATTTGGTTGATGTTGCCTTCGTTTTGCTCGGCCTTCGGAAAAATAACGGTGCTTGATGGTTTTCTGGAATTCTTCTTACATGTGTGTTAGCTCTTACCTCTCCATTCATGAACTATAACTCTACTCCAAATAAAATCATGATGTTTGCTCTTAGATTTTCTTATAGACTATGTTTAATTTACGAATATTATAATGGATGTACGACTGTGCAAATTTTAATTAAGTGGATTTTTCTTCCTGTTGGTGTTTAAACATTTCAAGTTGGGAATGATGTTGAAAATTCCATTTTGTTGAAATATATGTTGTGTTACACCCATAACGAATGTTGCTTATTTTTTTATCATTGTGGGCAAAGAATTATGGTAAATACTTTCGGTTTCGTCCTTCTTTGGTAATTAAAATTAGAAGGGTTTTCTATGAAATAAAAGAACAGACGGGTTTTGGTGATTATTGCATAATGTCATTTCCTTTTACCCAGTCCTTGGAATACTTGCAACATTTTCGGATTATCTTTCCACCGTTTGTAAATATATGTGAGATTTGATTATTTGGCTTGCGACCACCATAGGAGGTCTGTGGAAATAAATGCTTAAATGGTTTTGAAAACCCCTTATTAATGTTTTCCCAAACCTTGTTTTGTATCCGATATATGGCAGTAATAAATTCAAACTCTGGTTTTGATACTTGTTATAGTATTGACCTGACTGTGGGAAAGATTGGTTATATTCATGAAGTCTTGGCTCATTTGTTATTTATCTATGGGGTTTGGTCGATTTTGAGGTTATATGTTTTTGGAAAAAATGATGAGTACCAACTTCGCATGGGGTTTCAAACCCAGTCTGTTTATACAACAAGTGTTGGGGTTGTGATATAAGTACTGTATAGTGAAGGGACAATGGCTTTATGTTTGTGTTTTCAGCCTCCCATGTTGGCTTGATGTAGTTTGGTTTTAATTGTTTCAAATGATTATGTTAATAGTCTCTTATAAAACATTATGCTAATGGGAAAGGAAAAAAGAGAAATGTGAATGGTAAAGTTTGACAATCTTGAGATTTTTATGGGTTTTATATTGAACACTATAAAACTCTTCTATCTTGGATTTGAATTATTAACAGAAAAAGGTTTTGGAAAATGATGGCGATGTCAATTTTCGATAAATATTATTGCATATGATAGAACAATAATCATCTCATTCTCGTTCATTATCTCACTTTCTGCTCATTATACGCTCACCACCTTCCCAAATGCATTTAAAACATCCCATGTTCTATTATTATGAATTTCATTTTTTAAAAGAAAAAATGAATGAAAAGAGAGAGAGGATTAACATAAAAGAAAAGGGACTAGATGATGACTGATGTTGGAAGTTTGGATATGGACACATTTTTTGTTCTTGTAGAGAAGTTACCTGTGCACTTATTTGAATAGTATTCGTTGGTTGCTTCCCATCCATGCTACCATTTTCCTCTCATTACAATGCCCCCCATCTTCCCAATATCCCTATCACTCCCTATTCAAGTTGCAACTAATTATTGAATTTAAAAGTATTGATGGATGGATTTCATGTGCTTCTATTGTGAATGATAGAGCCAACCTTTTGATTTTATTTAGGTAGAGTATTGATGCATGGATTGTTAATATTTGTTCATAACATGATTGGGATATTTCTTCAAGATGAGTTTCTTTAGCAGAGGAAGAAATGATAGAGGTGCTAATAGAGGCATAGGAAGTAATTGGAAAAGAGGCCATAGAAGGCCATGATTTTCGATACAATTTGACTCTGATATGCAATAAATGAATCATCTTTTCCAAGATGGGTTTTTTAGTCTAGTTGTCCATTGAATTCTTCAATCTATACTTGAGAGGCCTCCTTACCAACTTGTCTCTTATCCATGTATACTCTTATGTAATTTCTTGCTTATTTTATTTCTTTTGCACAGTTATATATAATATATATATAACCAACCTTGGTCCCTCGTACTTAATACCTGTGGATTAAGTGATTTTATTTATTTATTTTAAGGCTATAAACCCTGGGTAACATTCCCAACTATCTTCCCTTAGCCCATCAAGATCTAAAAATGCTCGAGTAAGGTTCCTCATACCTTTTCCTCAACATTTATTTGGCGACCATACTGGGGAGATATTCCATATCTCTCTGGTTGATTGTACCACAATTTTATATATATATATATATTGTTTTATCTGATTACTCTTTAACTGATTTTTCCATTACAGTTCTTGTTACGAGACAACCCAATATTGGAAACAGTCTTGATGACCAAACCAACATTGCATTTACTTTATTCAACACTATTTTAGAAACCGTTGGTACTCGTGTTGAACTTGAACTCTCTTGGGAAGTAATTGAAAGGGACATAAATGTTCATGAACGTTGGGAAGTCAGGAAAAGGCAACCCACAAATCAACCGTAACCTCCCTTTTCCTACCTCTTTGGTCTTTCTTTTCATGTCCGCTAATCCTCGCATCTCTCTAAGGAGAAGAGGGTTGTCCCCTGAAGCTACCTCTATTTTTGAAATAGGAAGGAGGAAAATTGTCTTATCAACACAATAAAGTTCTCTTAGGCGAACCTTATCTGATTCTACCAATTCACCTTTATCACCCATACCTATCACTTTCAACATGACATTTGTGGGTAGTGGTAGTGGCACCATAGGTGCCTCCTCCTCGCAACCTTCTTCTTTATCAGTAATTGGTATTATCTACAACCATCAAATCTCTATTCAATCCACTACCAATCCTGTTAAAGTCATAAAGAAATATGGACTTTTCCAATTTGTGGAAGATGCTACAACTAGCCCGTGGCACATATCTTCTCCCTTGCATCTCGCACCAGCCACTCACCCATTACCAAAATTTAAAGATCATTTTCCTAGGTTCTCAGGAAACTGTATCGTTACTACAAATGAACACCTGGTAGCATTTTCTAATGCTTGTCATAACATAGGGGCTAACGATAATGACACTTGGATGCGTTTATTTGTCAATTCGCTCGAAGGGAAAGATGCATCGGATTTGTTTTATCTACCTCCCAAAATTCTTTCCACTTGGGAAGAATTGGTTTATTGGTTCAAGTCCACTTATGGAAAACCCAAGAGTCCAGCTGAGAAACTAAGGGAATACACCAATATTTCCTATAAGGATGGTGAAACCATTAAATATTTTAACCTTTGCTTCACCAAAATATGTAATCAAATCATTGAACTTATCCACCCTCAAAATCAGGTTGTTTTCATGCATTATTATAATTCATTACCTTCCCCTTATCGTCATATACTTGAAGAGAAGTCTATTGACAATATCGGTTCTGCCCTTCAGAGTTGCCTAGAATATGGAGAGAAAATCGAAAGAACATGTCTCCCTAAGGGAGACTTGGTCAAGAAAACATACATGTCTTCCCTCCTACAACTCGTGCAAGATATGAATAATAGGATGATAGCTTACAAGCAAAAAGGAAATTCCTCTTTCTCTTCCCCAAGGGATTCTTCTTCTTCCTTAGCGCCTTTTAGGAATATTAAGGAAAACACTTTTCATCTAAAGACCATTATGGCTCGTAGTTGGTGTAACTTATGCAAAGAAAATCATGAGGAGAGTACTTTCTAAGTAAAGAGAAATGGTAGGGATAATATATTTGGCAAAAGGACCGATACCACGATCGTTGTTTTAGATTGGGTTGAACTAGAAGATGTTATGGTAATTAATACCAGGAATAAATCTTACACTACCAAGGGAAAATATGACCTTCCCCTCACTTCATCCACCCCACACTAATCTTCTCAAAGTGTTGATACACAAGCTGTCAAAACTTTGGATAATCAAGGAGTGTCTTCTCCTCTTCCCTCATCTAAGTATAATATCCTTAATCAATTGGCTAATATCAAAGTTGATGCTACTCTTTTGGACATGGTTGTCATCCCAGAACAACAAAATCATCTTAAAAACTTTATGGAAGGTAATATTTCTACCATAGCCAATATATTTGAAGAGTCGAAGGAAGAGGACTCAACTGTAACTAAGATAGGTGTAAATAATTTTAGGAACCCTGTAAAAAAAACCCCTTTCTATATATTAGTAAAAATCATGGATAAAATAGCTCATTGTTTCCTAATTTATGGTGGGTCCAATCCAAGTGTGATGTCTAAAATTATCATGGAAGAGCTTGGCTTATCTTGCACTAACGAAAATTCTAGGAGCATGCTCTCTTATAATAGTTTACAACAATCAACTATAGGTGAAATCAAGGATGTAACATTAGTTCTGTGCAGACATCCTGAGATAAGAACAACCCTCGACATCTAAGTAATTGATATGTCGGTGAGTAACTATTCAATTATTTTAGGAAGATGTTGGAAATCCTTAACTGGTGGATACCTTTCACTTGATGGTACACATTTTTCCTTCCCTCGGAAAGAAAAGAACATTATAGTCCTCAGGGAAGGAAGAATTTCACCATATATAGAGAGCATTCCCCAACCTAATGTAAATTATCTCGAAGAAGATTTGGGAGTGTACTCTATCTTTGCTAATGAGGGTGAAACTATGCTTGAACCAATTAATTTTGATTATGGCATGTGGCACATGCATTTCGATGGCTCATGTTCAAACGAAGGTAATGGATCCGACATCATTCTATATTCTCCTATAGGTAAAATCCAAAATTTCTATTATAGGTTGGAATTTTCTTCCACAAACAATGTCACCAAGTTTGAGGCCTTGTTGTTAGGAAAAATGCATATAACCTTGGTTGTGGCCACCTTACAGTTTTTGGTGATTATGAACTTGTTGTGAATATTGTACGTAATATTTATTCACTAAGCAATAAGTTACTTAAATGTTATACTCAAGTTGTTTGGATGTTGATTTCAAATTTGTTATCATTTATCATAACTCGTGTTAAGAGGGAACTTAATTCAATGATTGATAGGTTAGTTGTTTTGCAGCATCCCCTACCCATCAACTTTTACCTCAAAGACCTGATTGTACGTTTCAATCTCTATATCGTCATCACATCCCCAATAACATAGAATCATGGCAGGTTTTCCCAAATGATGAAGGCATTTGCGCTTTCATACAAAATGAATCATTTAAGTCCAAAGAAATCATCTCTACTGAAGATGACAGATTTCCTAAAGTCTTGACTCCTCCTGAAAGTTCATTTTTGTCAACGGATGTAGGCAACAAGGAAACATATAAGGAAGAGGAGTCAAAAAAGAAAGTTGGTGATACCATTTCCTTGAATATTGGGACATTCGAATCCCCAAAGATCATTAAATTAGGTGCTCAATGTTCTGATGAAGAAAAAACAAAATTCACAGAATTACTCTGTGAATTTCAAGATGTTTTTTCCTGGTCATAGGAGGATCTTCATGGTTTTGATCCTGCTCTCATACAACATGCCATTCTTATCAAGGAAGGGGTAAAACTAGTTAGGCAAAAACAAAGACCTATTAACCTTGTGATCGAAGCCACTATTAGAAAAGAATTGGAAAAATTGTTGAAAGCTAATATAATATTTCCAATTAAGTATTTTGACTGGGTTTCAAACCTAATTCCTGTTCGGAAAACTACTGGCTAGATCATATTATGTGTCGATTTTCGTGCATTGAATAGAGCAAGTGCCAAAGATAATTTTCCTCTTCCTAATATGGAAATGATATTACAACAGGTTGCAAGGTCTCAAATGATGTCCTTACTTGGCGATTTTTCTGGGTATAATAAAATCAAGGTAAAAAGGAATGGAGGGTATAAAACCACATTTACCACATGTTGGGGCACATTCGCTTTTGAATGCATGACTTTTGGCTTATCTAATGCAGGTGCCACCTTTCAAAGAGATATGCAAATAGATTTCAACGATCTAATCAGTAATATTACCCAAGTTTATTTTGATGATTTCATTGTTTATTCTAAGAACCGATTGGATGATTTTGGTCATCTTAGAAAATTCCTCATGCGCTACATAAAATTTGGAAATTATTTAAATCCTTTCAAATCTATTTTCAGTTTCACGAAGGCAATCTCCTCAGTCATATTGTTTTTGATTCATGGATAAGCATAGATCCCGAGATGATTACTGCCATTCTAAACCTCCCTTCCCCCATCTCCAAGAAAGAAGTTCAAGCTTTCATGGGCATTATTAATTTTGTCTGTAGATTTATTCCTGATTTTGTTGTCATGGTTAAACCAATCCATAATCTTATGAAGAAGGATCGTTCTTTTTCTTGGATAGATGATGTCAAGAATAATTTCCTTAGGATTAAGAAAGTAATTAGCTCTGCATCGGTTATGGTGAAATCAGATTTTGAGAAAGATCTTTTCATATATACCAATGCCACTGAGGAAGCAATTTCTGCTATCCTCTTACAAAGTGATGACCAAAACAATGAAAAAATTGTAGCTTACATGAGTCAAATTTTATCAGATGATGAGGTCAAATATTCTTATATTGATAAACATGTTTTTTCTCTTGTCAAGGATATAGAAAATATTTGCCATTTTATTTTGGGAAAACATATGCAGATAAAAGTCCCTTTACCTGTTGTCAAGGTTCTTCTTTCACAAACTTATATTTCAGGAAAACTTGCACATTGGCTTGCCAAAATTCAGGAGCATGATTTGACGATCGTGACTTCAAAGACAATCAAGGGACGATACCTATCCCTTCACTTATCTCAACACCCTGAACCAAGTGAAGAACTTGACGAACAAGATAATCCCCTTTCAACGTTATTTTATATTGAAAATCAAAACCTCTCTCTACCTAAGCATCCTTGGTATAAAAATCTGGTGTATTATTTGTAGTATCAAAGGTGTCCAGATGGGTTGGATCCTCACCAGAGGAGGAGACTCCGCCTTGAAGCTTCCAAGTATATCATTTTAGGAGACTTTTTTTTTAGGAGGCTTGCTGATGGTTTTACTTCGATGTGTAAATGATGAAGAAGCACATAATTTATTATTCGAAATCCATGGATCATCATCTTCTGTCATTCACATCGATGGCCATTTTTCTGCTAAGGCTACTTCTTTTAAGATCATAAGAAATGGCTACTATTGGCCTTCGATATTTTGTGACTCATATAAATTTGCAAGATCCTGTGATAAATGCCAAAACTTCGCTGGGAAACAACACCTTCATGCCATGCCTTTACACCATGTCCTCCCAGATTTCCCTTTTTCTAAATGGGGTCTATATTTTATTGGTCTTATCAATCCTCCATCTTCTGCAGGGCATATCTTTATTTTGACAGTCATTGATAACTTTACCAAGTGGACCGAGGTTGTCCCTCTTAGACATGTATAGGATGAGCAGGTAATTTCTTTCCTAGAACTTAATATGTTTTCCATATTTGACATCTCATTTACATACAATGGCCCAACCTTCATTTCTACAAAATTGACCCAATTTCTAGATAAATTAGGTGTCAAACATTTCAGTTCATCTGCTTATTACCCTTAGGGAAATGGGCAAGAAGATTCCACTAACAAGAATATGGTTAGCATAATAAAGAGAATCATAGAAGACAAACCTCATTGGTGGCACACACTTCTCACTTATGGTCTCTGGGAAGATCATACAACCACCAAGGCAAGTACACGATTTACTCCCTTTCAACTCGTATATGGACAAGAGGCTATTCTGCCTACTGAACTAGAACTTTCCTCCTTATAGCTGATGTTACAGACTAAAGAATTAAATTCTTCTAATGTTCCCCAAAGGATAAATGCATTGTTAACCCTGGAAGAACAAAAAAACTTTGCCTTGGAGAACCTAAAAAGAAAGCAACAAACAGTGAAAAATAATTTTAACAAGCAAGCAAAGGCTGTTGAATTCAAGATTGACAACAAAGTCCTATTATGGGACTCAACCCATGCTGAAAGAGGGAGACATTCTAAATTCCAAAAATTATGGCTAGGTCCTTTCAAAATCACTTTTTATCCTTGGCACAAACTCATACCTTCTAAAGGATTTGGAGGAGTGATTGTTTTCTTAGAGTACTAATGGTTCCCACTTGAAGCACTATGTGGAACGAGCTTGATTATTAACACTTTGTATAAACATGATTGATGCATATAGTCTTTTGTCTTACTGTTTTTTTTACTTTGGTTCGTTGAGTTTTTAATTTTTGTTGTTTGTTTCGTATAATCATTAGAAATAAACTTTGGATAAGTTTTTCCATAACAATGTCATTCTGTAAGTATTGTTTATTGATGAAAAATAAAATACACACAATTGTCACGGTGTCCTCCTTTCAGACACCATTGAAATAGATTTTTGCTTTCAATATTGTTGTAGTATAGTTGGTTTTGTCTTGTTCCTTGTTTATGTTATCCCTTTCTTCCCTCCATCATGAGATTCAAGAGAAAATCAGAAGCATTCTCCTTGAAAGTCTAAAAAGCATTATCAGTTATGAATCTTTGTGCATACAGGACCAACTCTCCTCACACATCTCACTTTCCATAAGTTATTCCACGAAGTCTCATCTCATTATTTCCCTTAAACCATATTTTTCCCCATGTTGCACAACTATTTTTTTCAACAGTGTTTTATCACCTACTTCTATTGGTCTGCAAAACCAAACATTATGAGTTCTAAATATGTTGAGAACAGATTTCCCTGTGGAGTCACTAGTTTGTTGACACCCAAAAGCGCAACATGGAATCCCTACCTGCAAATGGTTGCAATGCCTTATTACTCATATATATTTAATAATATAATAAATAGGTGGGGCCCCTTTATGTGAATAATGATGAAATACACTTCTTTGATTTGCGCTCATGACTGTGTTTGCAAAAATGATCCTATAGTTTGAGAATAAACCCAAAAACGCGAGCCACTTTCCATGTGGAATGGATGAAGAATGAATGTGTTGGCAAGTTAATTTAAAGAAAAGAAAGGGGGGAAATGTTTGTTTTAACAAGCATCTTGGTTATTCTTGCTACACATATATTTTGACATGTTGTTCAAACTTCAATCATGAGACACATATAGTTATGGTGTAATGCACTTATGGTATACTTGTTATTATTGTGGACAATTGATAAGTTTTATGAAATGGAAATCCTTCACTAGCAATGAATGTGGGACATGACATGTTTTGATGATAAGTGTTGAATATACAAATAATACTTATGAGATTAATGTTGGGAGGCCAATTCGATTTTTGATTGAAACTCTATGTGGAAAACATAGTGGACTATGTGTTGGAAGTTTGGGTGCGCTCATACTTGGTTGTGGTTGATGGAAATTAATGCGGGAAATGATGTGCAATTACTGCACATCGCTCTTAACCTACCTCGAGGTCGCCACCTCACTCTGTTTGCACTTGTGTTGGTTTCTTTGGATGGTGTTGCCTCTGTTTTGATCAACCTTGGGAAAAATAGTGGTGTTTGTTGCTTTTCTGGAATTCTCCTTACATGTATGTTAGCTCTTACCTCTTCATTCATGAATTGTAGCTCCGCTCCAAATAAAATCATGATGTTCGCTCTTAGATTTTCTTACAAACTATTTTTGTTTTCTGAAGATTATAATGGATGTATGAATGTGCAAATTTTAATTAAGTGGATTTTTCTTCTTGTTGGCGTTTAAAAGTTTCAAGTTGGGAATGATGTTTGAAATTCCATTATGTTTGAAATATATGTTGTGTTATGCCCATAACGAATGCTTCTTATTTTTTTATGACTGTGGGAAAATAATTATGGTAAATACTTTCAGTTTCTTCCTTCTCTGGTAATTAAAATTCGAAGGGTTTTCTATGAAATAAAAGAACAGTCGGGTTTTGGTGATTATTGCATAATTTCATTTCCTTTTACCCAGTCCTTGGAATACTTGCATCTTTTCAGATTATCTTTCCATCATTTGTAAATATGTGTGAGATATGAGTATTTTCCTTTCGGCCACCATATGAGGTCTCTGGAAAGTCTGTTGTGGAAATAAATGGTTACATGGTTTTGCAAACCCCTTATTAATGTTTTCCTAGACCTCGTTTTGTATCCGATATATGGCAGTAGTAAATTTGAACTCTGGTTTTGATACTTGTTATAGTATTGACCCGACAGTGGGAAAGATTGGTTATATGCATGAAGTCTTGACTCATTTGTTATTTATCTATGGGGTTTGGTTGACTTTGAGGATATATGATTTTGAAAAAAATGATGAGTACCATCTTCGTATGGGGTTCGAACCTAGTCTGTTTATACAACAAGTATTGGGGTTGTGATATAATTATTGTATAGTGAAGGGATGATGGCTTTATGCTTGTGTTTTCAGCCTCCCATACTAGCTTGATGTAGTCTATTTTTAATTGTTTCAAATGATTATGCTAACAGTCTCTAATAAAACGATATGCTAATGGGAAAGGAAAAAAGGTAAATGTAAATGGTAAAGTTTTACAGTCCTGATATTTTTATTGGGTTTTATATTTAACACTATAAAACTGTTGTATCTTGGATTTGAATTATTAACTGAAAAAAAGTTTTGGAAAATGATGGCGATGGCGATTTTTGATAAATATTATTTCATATGATAGAACAATAATCATCCCATTCACATTCATTATCTCACTTTCCACTCATTATATGCCCACCGCCTTCCCAAATACATTTAAAACATCCCTTGTTCTATTATTATGAATTTCATTTTTTTAAAGAAAAAATGAATGAAAAGAGAGAAAGGATTAACATAAAAGAAAAGGGACTAGATGATGACTAATGTTGGAAGTTTGGATATGGACACATTTTCTGTTTTTGTAAAGAAGTTACATGTGCACTTATTTGAATAGTATTTGTTGGTCGCTTCCCATCCATGCTACCATTTTTCGCTCATTACAAGGCCCCCCATCTTCCCAATAACCCTATCACTCCTTTTTCAAGTGGCAACTGATTGTTGAGTTTAAAATTATTGATGATGGATTGCATGTGCTACTGTTGTGAATGATAGAGCCAACCTTTTGATTTTACTTAGGTAGATTATCGATGCATGTATTGTTACGAGTTTTTCATAACATGATTGGGATATTTCTTCAGGATGAGTTTCTTTAGTAGAGGAAACAATGGCAGAGGTGATAATAGAGGCAGAGGAAGTAATTGGAAAAGAGGCCATATAAGGCCGCGATTTTCAATACATTTTGACGTTGATTTGCAAGAACTGAATCAACTTTTCCAAGCTAGGTTTTTTAATCTAGTTGGCCAATGAATTCTGCAACCTATACCTGAGAGGCCTCTTTACCAACCATGTCAGAATGTCTATGGTATCCATGTTCCCCCTCATGTGTCTATGCAGCCATAACCAGCTGTCAATGATGGTTGGCAAGAAATTGTTCATCAGCCTGTAGCTCATCACCATGGTTGGCCTACTGTGTCGTTTCCATTACCCCCTCCACTGCCAATAAATTTAAATTCCCAAGCTGATCATGTTGTCTCGCCAGTATATTCCTCTCATGCAAGTAAAAGGCTAAAAAATAATGTTCCCAAACCAAAGCTAGATAAAGGAAAAGGAGTGGCCACTCCATCCAAGTCATCCAAAGATTCCTTTGAATCTGTGTCCTATCGTCTCCATCTCAAAGATGATTGTTCACACGTCATCAGTTCAGTCCACCCATAAGCTTCCCATCAATTGAAGGATATTTCTCAGGATAAATCAGAAATGGGATCTAAAAAGGGAAGCAATGAAAAGAGGCAAAATGCCTCTCACAGCAAATATGGTTTTTAATGTTGATTAATGTTATTTTCTTTTCAAGACAATCTTTTGAAGATCGATGTTGATAATGTTGATGGCGATGACCCATGGGGAATCCACATAAAATAATTTGAAGGAGAGTGCACACTCAAAGGTAAGGAAACATATGGTTGCACCATACTCTAATGGTCCGATTAAAACCATGAAACTTAGTATTGGCACCGAGGAAGCCCCCAAAATCGTCGTCATTGGAGATTATTGGGATAAGGAGACAATCACTCAAGTTGTTGACTTACTCAAGGAATACGAGGACTTATCTCCCCAAAACTTTTCTGAAATGAAATTAATTGTAGGATAACTGGGGGCCATGAAAATTTACCTCAAACTGGATTCCAAACCGGTCAAGAGGAGGACTTGTCAATTAAATACCAAATATAAGAAAAATATGTGTAAAGAATTGGACCGAATGTTGGATGTTGGGATCATTGTCCTTGTGGAGGAGTTTTATTGGATTAGTCCCATGGTTGTGAAACATAAGAAGAATGGTGATATTTGAATATGTGTAGATCTAATAAGTCTCAACACATCCTGCATCCACAACCATAGATGAGGTGTTGGAAAATGTTAGAGGCAGGGAAGCTTAATATTTTACAGGCGAATTTTCAAGGTATCATCAAGTTCAGATCATAGAGGAGGATTAATCCAAAACCACCTTTGTGATAGAATGGGGGTCCTTTGCATACACTATGACGCATTTTGGCTTAAAGAATGCCCCCACAGTATTTTCTTGGATAGTGGTAACAATTTTCAAGGAATTTATCCACAAGTTTCTTGAGGTTTATTTTGATGATTGGGAAGTGTTCATTTTTTTGAAGGAACATATTCAATCCCTTTGGTGTATGTTGGATTGATGTTGTCAGCTCCAGATTTCATTAAATTTGAAGAAGTGCATCTTTTGTACACCCATTGGAACAATGTTGGGCCATGTTGTGTGCAAGGATGGATTGTTGGTGGATCAAGCTAAGATCGTCGCCATCTTGGATATGGTGCCCCCCACATCGGTCCGCAAGTTGTGTGCAAAATTGGGTCATACGGGATATAACCAATGGTTTATTCAAAATTATGCTAAAATTGTTGCCCCGTTGGAGAATTTTTTGTGAAAAGATACTAAATACAGTTGGACACCCGAATTCTAGGAAGCCTTGGATACTCTCAAAGAAAAACTGGTCACTGCACCAATTCTCATTTTTCATGACTAGTCTAAGCTCTTTCATGTCCACACAGATGCCTTGTCCATTGTGTTGGGCACAATTCTGACACAACTGGGCGAAGTTAATATTGACCATCTAGTATATTTTTCCAGCCGCAAGTTTTCCAACACAAAAAATAATTATACTACAATAGAGCACGAGGGCCTTGCCATTGTATATGCATTGTAGAAGTTTCGCCATTATTTTTTGGGGACCCCTTTCAAATTCTTTACAGACCACTCTGTGCTCTAATATTTGGTCAACAAGCCAGTATTAGGAGGCCAAATATGCTATTGGTTATTACTTTTTTAGGATTTTGAGTTCAAATTTTTGGTTAAGTTGGGAAAATTTAATGTTGGGCCGGATCATCTGTCATGGCACAAGACAAGAGAGGCAAGTTGAAGCTTGGATGACAAACTCCAATATGCACAACTATTTCTCTTCGAAGTAGTTCCTGATCAATTGGTTAATATATTTGAATTTCTCATGTCAGGACAGGTACCACTACGGTATACCCAGGCTCAACATCATCAACTGGTAACGCATAGTGAATATTATCAGTTGATTGTTGGGTAGTTGTATAAATTGGGTGCATATGGCATCCTGTTCTATTGCACATTAGAACATGAACGAGACCCCATTCTATATGAATCATATGAGGATATTCTTGGAGTACACAATGTAGGCAAGGCTACAACGTGCAAGTTTCTGCGTGCAAGGCTTTGGTGTCCCTCACTCTTTGCAGATGCCAAGGAATATTGTAAGTGTTATGACTTGTGGCAATGAATTGGAAATCCATGTTGAAGAGATGAGCCTCCTTTGTTTCCAGTGACCACGCTAGATCCATTTGAAAAATGGGCAATAGATTTTGTGGGTCCCATCAATCACCCTGTGCATCGCACATGGGTGCGCTACATCATCATCGCTATCAAATATATAACAAGATGGGCCAAAGTTGTGCAAATTAAAGACCATACAACAAAAACAACGATGTGATTCATTTTTGAAAATGTGATTACTAGATTATGTTGTCCACGGGTGTTGATGAGCAACTAGGGATCACATTTTTTGAACGCGACAATTCAAAAACTCACTCAAGAGTTCATGCTCCATCACCAAAAGAGCACTCCCTATCACCCTCAAGCTAATGGTACGATTGAAGATTTTAATAAAATTTTAGACCATTATTTAACCAAGGTTTGTAATTTGCAACATGACGATTTGGATCAGAGGATCCCTGCAGTATTATGGGCTTATCGAACAATATGCAAAAGTTTGACAAAACACATGCCATTCAGATTAGTCCATGGAAAATAAGCAGTCATGCCACTAGAATATTTTGTTCCCAACCTCCAAGTTTCCCTAGAATAGAGATAGAAGATCAAGAATCCCTTCAAGACAAGTTAGATGAAATCATGGAGCTCGAGGAGGACCATATGATGGAGAGATTCAGCCAGGTGGTTGAAAATGAGAGGGAAAAGGCATGGCATGATTGCAACATCCCCCAGAAATTCCTCTAGCCTGGCTCTTTAGTTTTGTTGCATGACAACAAATATTTACAGCACCCTGGCAAGATACATATGTGTTGGTTGGGTCCTTTCCGGCTAGTCTACATCAATGAAGCAGGTACCACCAAGATGGAAACATTACAAGGACAATCGCTCAAATGACTTATTAGTGGCAATAGATTGAAGTTGTAATACGACCCACATGGTAAACCGTCACTTAGCTCCCCCTCTGAGTTATGAAGTTATGTAGAATAGGGTTAGAGTACGATGCACAACAGATATAAGAATATATATTTGGCATAATTTTCCTTTGTGGCAGCAAATCACACCCTCTAGACACACAGGCAGATTGGATGGATTTATAGTTTTACAAATTTCCAATATTTTCCAAATCAAGTCAATGTTCTGACATAAGTGCCCTGAACATGAACTCATAAGAGGCTCGATTGAGTTCCATGGTGATCCAGTTCATTGAAAGGTTAAGAAATATAATTTGGGAATCTCACACATGACGCATGTATGTTGTCAATTATGATGCCACATCCCACAAGGAACATCACCAGTATGACAGATCCGAAAGTTGATCTCCCCATTGGTGATGCTTCATTGCAACTTTACACAATATTATCCATTCCATTAGCTCCATCGGAACTTTCTGTCATTCCAACTTTCCCTTTCCCCCAACCTCCAATATATATATATACTACTTCCCTTATGCACTCATTGGAGAAATTATCCACGCCCCACACTCTCCAACTTCTGCATGTGAATTCTTCCATCATTCACTTGGAAATTCCCCCATTCCCTCATCCTCATCCATTTTCCCAGTTCTCTTCCCAGCTTCTCTTTCATGGCGTGGCTTATAATAATATCAAGACTCTGTCCCTCCCAATTATTCCAGGAAGCACAAGAACCCACAATTAATTTTTCACATAGATGCCCCATTCTTCCCCACCAAGACACAACCCAGGCCCACACAGTTCCCTGAACTGTGCTTCGTACTTGCGACAATTCACTAGCTCTCTAAGCCTGAAATTGGTTGAACTATCGCCATGGTTAATCACCTTTGTTGACATGGATAGCCTGAAGCTATGAGCTCTCCATACCACCAAGCTAGGAGGACTATGTATTTTGTTTCGTCTTACCAGAACAAAAAGACAAGCAGACGATCATGCTCTCTCTTGAAGGAACTGAAGCTTTTTTTTTCATACAAAAAGGTGGTGTATGGATGGTGTTCTTTAAACAGAACCCTTATACATCACCACACACACCATCAAAGGGGAAGAGTATACCCTCTATCCACATGAACTCTACCAACATGTTTGAATCAATTCTGGATCAGTTTCAGATGACAAGTTACAACTACAACCCAGATATATGATTTTCTCTTACTCAAGAAATTTCGGTCCATTGTGATGGTCATTCCATGAGGCAGTTGGATTGGGGATGGGAAAAGTAATCATGGTGGGGGATTATTGGCACACAATTTTTTGGGTTAATCTCACGCACGTGCACCAATGAATTTGTGCATGCCCATTCCATTTTTTTGCATGCCCAAGCAAAAGAACAGAGAATGAAAAGAAGTACGTGCCGAACCAATTTTTGATATTGCATGCCAAGTTTGAGGTCTATCAAATGCACGTCATTCCAAGTTTTGATGTTCACCAAAAATCAACAAGACGCACGTCCGAATCAAGAAAGAAATCATCGAAAAATCTTCTCGAATGATTACTGCCAACAACACAAGGGAATGTGGGGCTAGAGAGGTAGTTAAGTTTTCTATGATTCCATGAAGGATATGTGGAATGCACACAGGAAATATAAGTGTGCGATATTGTTAGTCAATAGAAAAAGTGGAGTAGAATTGAAAGAGATAGAGCCCCTAAGCAGAGAAAGATATAAAAGGAAGCAGAGAAAGATATAAAAGGAAGCAACGACATCATAAATGGAGTTACACACTTACTTAAAGGATTCACTAAGTTTCTATTTTTTGTGTTGTTGAGCTCTCTCTGAGCCTCTGTAGTATTATAACATTGTAATGCTTCTGAATATAAGTCTAATTTTTTCATATGTCTAAGGTCTGAAAGGATGCACATGGTACAATATATTGTAACTATGGGGAATTTTCTAAAGAAGACATGATAATTTGTTGTTGTCAAGTATGTTTTTCTTATTGTATGCCTATGTTTAATGGAATGGGAGGAGTAACAAAGTTTCAACAATTCCGATATATTATGTGTCACTCATGTGTTATTTTGATATGTGTGTGTATTGTTTTACATATTGATAATAGTAAATTGTTGTTAATGGAGAGTATGGATGTCATCCTGGATGGATTCCTGTGTGTTTAGTCCTTCATCCCCGTCACAAGACTAGATGGTTTATGTGATTCCTCATTGTGTCTCAGGTGAGACCTTCTTCGACATTGGTTGAAGATTGATATGTCGATGCTTTGGGGGTTTTGTTGGTCAAATTTGGATGAACCCTGGGTCTAGAACCTCCAACATTAAGAAGGATGTGTGAAAGGATGAAATGGCCCAACACTCTTCCCATATAAAGGTTGAATCCACAAACTAGAAGTCTGTGAACTCTGCTCACCCTTTGGATATTCCGGATACTCGTCATCTACCACTGACATCGATCTGTGATCCAATATTTCCTTGGACCCACTATAAGGCTTACCCTACAACCTATATAACTTGCCCTATTTGACACCAATTCTCAATACTATGTCAAGGATAGCTCCCTCTAAACATAGGAGTACTTTCCCTCTCTGAAAAGTAACTGTAAAATCTTTATCCTCTAAAATTGAAACTAAGAGCAAGTTCTTGTTTAGTTCAAGTACATAAAGCACATCCTGGGCCTCTAAAAAAACCCTGAATCAAGTTGAAACATGATAGTTCCCTTTCCCTTTACTGCATACTTGGCATCATCACCAAGCTCCACTTGGGTCCTTGAGTCCTCTGTTAGACTATTGAATAGCTCATGTGCTTCTATCATTTGATTAGAAGTATCTCTGTCTAAGTACCAAGCACTCCTTGAGTTGGTGTTGGTAGAGAGGCATGAGAACATTGAGAGTTCATTCTCAAAATTTGTTGCAAACTCATCTAGCTACATCTTTGTTGATGTTGTTGTCTACATCTTCCCTTTCCCCTTATTCTTCGGACACTGCGATGCATAGTTCCCATACTTGTGCACACAAAGCACTTGATTTTACTCAAGTCCTTCTTACCTAGATGTGAGGTTGACTCCTCACTGTTACCCTTGGAACCCTTTCCTTTTCCCTTTCTTGTCTTACTGAAAAGGGCCAAGTTCTCCTCCTCTTCATATTCCTACTTGCTTACTTTAGAATCCTCTCGAGTCTCTTCCTCGATGCAATCATCCCAAAGCCTCTGCCAACCTGGGAGTTTTTCCCGAGTACAGACTCCCTTGACAAATGGTTCCCAAAAATTGGGAACACCCTTCAATGCCACATTCATGAGCTCTACATCATCCATTTTCTCCCCTATGGCTACAAGTTGATCACGTACCTTAGTGATCCACATGAAATAATTGGTAACATTTTCAGATCTTGACATCTGCACAGCTCTGAGTCTCTTTCTTAATACCATCTTCCTATTCATGTTAGTGCTCTGGAATAAACCTACCAAGGCATCAAACATCTATTTGGCCATATTCTTCTTGGATAGGTGAGGAATAATATGATCCTTCATTGAATCCAAGATATCCCTCTTATCTTTGATCTCCTTCTTCTCATGAGTTGCCAAAGCTACTAGATCTGTCGGTGAAACAACTGCTTTGTCTGCTAACTCCCAAAGGTCACACTCCTTTAATACCAAAGTCACTCTTGTTTTCCAAGACAGGAAGTTGCATGCTCCATCCAACCTATCTTCAACTCCGAGACTTGTTGATGCCATCCCTTAGACTTGATAAACTTCCCTGGAAATAATTTTTTGTTGAAACTTCCCCTGTACTAACATGTACAACCTTGTGTGCATCTGTCACCATTGAAACCCATTTATGTACGTGAATTTCCTTAATTAAACCCAGGTATATGCCACTCTCTCCAAAGAAACCCATGTATGTACGCGATTGTTCCTTTTTTAACCTGCATACAAATCCGTACGACTGCAAGACCCTTGTTCTTCCTTAGAATTGTTATTTACCTGAAATCCAAACCTTGATTTCTACCTATTGGTTATGGATATGCTAAGATATCCTTGTATATATTATAGATATGTTATCACCTGATATGGATCTGAGATCTGGCTTCCTCTTAGAGCGATTTCTCTAATACCATGTTGAAATCCCTACTTCGGCCCTAGGTACCTTGTTATCTAGTGATTTCCTTCCTGTAAATCAAATTAGCATCTCACAAAACAACATACACTTGCCAGAATATTCAACTCAAATAAATATAGTGGAAGCAATACTAGAAACCAAAAATATCATGCACAAGACACAAAGATATTTTTTCCATCAACTAAGCTTATCATTTAAATAAGTTCAAAGCTTGCGAAGGCTCTTGTACCTAGGAAAATGGCCCATTGAGAAATACATAAAACATATAAGATGTTGATGTTTGGAAAACATTGGGAAGACATTCTCCCAATTAATAATAAATAATATAACTATTAATTATATATATATATATATATATATATATATAATAGTTATTATAATTATTAGAGACACATCCTTTCATGGATGGTCACCATATGTGCCTTTAGGTTCTTTATATATTTGACACATTCATCATCGTAATACCAAACCAATAATGAAACTCATATACATCATATAGAATCCATCACATCATCTCATATGCAATATTATCTCATATGAAAAATCAACATGGTATCAAAGTGAGACTGGGTTTGACTCCCTCACCAGAGGGCCCAGGAAAATGAGAGTAGAGTAAAATGTTGGGAGTGTTAAATTTATGGGGTTGTTACAATATCTATGTACAACATATTTACCTTTTACTCATACCTAAATTATAGAAAGAATTCCATAAATTATGGACGGTAATTTCTAGTAAAAATGTCTAATTACCTAAATATGAAGAATGTACTGCTTATTTACTTCTACCTTAATTTATGCAAAGAATCACATGAATTATGGAGTAACAATTTAACAAAGTCAAATACTATATGGATGGATTATAACTAAATTAATGTTGTATTCTCCAACTATTTATAAGAAAGAAAATTTAATTTTCAAAAAGATGTGTCTCTTTGGATCAATTTAATATTACTATAAAAAGACACTTGAAAGACACAACAATAGACACGCATATTTTTTATATCTCACATGTGGGAAGTGATCTAACGAAGAGACTGAAGTTTCTAAGTAGTTGAAATTTTCTAAGTGTAATTACTTAGTGATGTTATAGAGTTTACTAAAGAGATGCTTTTTGTTGTTCTTGTTTCTTGTTTCGGGCAGATCACATGTAATAGCTTTGAGAAGGATCCATAATGACGGTTGCAGGAAGCAACACGAAGAAAGACTATCTAGACATAGAGTTGTGCACATCCATGCAATGAAGAAGAAGAGGAGCTCAACACATGCATAGGGAGAAGATGATGCCGAAGACTATATAGCCTCAAAGACAGTCAAGTTTCAGAGGGAGAATGTAGACTCGGAGTGGGATTGATCTCAGAGAGAGTTAGTTGCTTAGAGACTTTCATTCATAAAGGATTCCTCTTCAGATTCAGATTTAGATGGGAGAGAAGTCCTCCAAGAATGATAGACATGAGGCTAGACCTTAAGGATATATGAGACCTCTTGGAGAGGATTCCCTTGTTTCAGTGAAGGAATTCATTCAGAAGGACAATAGAGGAAAAGTATATAGTAGCCAGTATTGTAAATCGTGAAGCGGCGTGGATTCATAAGTTTCTTGCAGGAATTCATCTGACACATGATGCAGAAGGGAGTTGTGAAGCTCCAATACACATCCACAGATGAGTAGCATCAAGTAGACATTCTCCCAGAGGGGTCATGCTAATTTGACTGAGGAGAATGATACATTCACTCACGGGATTAGCCATGCTGATTTGGCTAGTGGTGAATGTCCCAAGCGTAGTATTTCTGCTTAGTCATGTTGATTTGACAAGGAGTGGAAAAGACTCGAGGTGTTGATCTTTCTCCAGGTGGTTGCATCGGGGAGAAATTATCTCAGAAGGGTCACGCTGATTTGACTGAGGAGAATGATACATTCACTCACGGGATTAGCCATGTTGATTTAGCTAGGGGTGAATGGCCCATGGCATTGATTTTCTCCAACTATTAGCATTGGGTAGAAATCCTCCTATAGGGGCCATGCTGAATTGGTTGAGGAGGATGATACATTCACTCACAGGAATAGCCATGTCGATTTGGCTAGTGGTGAATGGCCCAGGGTGTTTATGTTCTCTGTGTATTAGCATCAAGCATTCTTCTTAGATGGTCATTCTGACTTGGTTAATAATAATAACCCATGTGTGGTCTCTATCCTTGATCATGTGACTTGACAAGGATATTTGGAGACCCGAGGTGTTATGTGGAAGAAGCATACATCAACTGGGTGCTATGTGGGAGAAGTATACATCAACTTGGTGCATGTCGGAGATGATTACATCAACAAAGGCTCATTGACAAGTGTAAAAGGGATTTGGCCTCAGAGTTTGAAATCAAGAATCTTGGCATGATGTAGAATGTCTCCCTAGCTCAGAAGGAGTGTTGAAGTTAAAGCATCAGGCATACATTCTCCAGAGTGGTCATGTTGATTTCACTGAGGAGAATGTCTCAAGTGCAGTCTTATGGAATCGAGGTGCTTGAGGTGAAGAATGTCTCCCTCGCTGAGAGGGAGTGTTGATATTTGGACAACATCAGGAAGACATTCTCCCATATTAATAATTAATAATATAATTATTAATTAATAACAATAATAATAATAATAATAATAAATAGTTATTATAATTTTTAGAGACACATCCTTTCATGGATGGTCACCATATGTTCCTTTATGTTCTTTATATATTTGGAACATTCATCATCATAATACCGAACCAATAATGAATCTCATAAACATCATATAGGATCCATCACATCATCTCATATACAATATTATCTCATATAATATCGCATATGAAAAATCAACATAAACGGTACTTGCAAACCCTAGAAACTCTTGATCTATTGTTCAACCTTGGTATTTCATGTTTCCCAAGATGTACGTGTATTTCCTTAAGAAAACTTGTGTATACATTCATGTCTCCACTGAAACCCACGTACACACACTCAAAGACTGTATAGAAAATTCGTAGGGTGTGACCTTGCTAGCACAACTTCAATTTGATGAAACCCACTTGTGATTGTCTATGTTTTGTCTTCTCCTTGATCCGATCTTTGGATGGAATTCCTTCTCCACCTATCCAATATCTCCTTGAATCACAATCCTTCGTGATCCAAGTCTCTGAGAAAAATTCCTTCTTTGCTCTGTATCAATGTATCAAGTGTCTTCTCCTTCACCCTTGCCTTGATTTTATAATATTGAGGTATGACCTAACCCTAATCTCCAAAGTGATTGATGGTTGATATTACTTCTCACATCACTTGAGATCAATGACTATTATTTAATTGACTAATTCTAGTTAAATTGTTTCTTTAAATAAAACTCAACTCACTAATAAAAACACTTTACTTTAATAATTGCTTAAATGAAAGTAAAGTCTCAAGGTAGAACTATTTGGTTGACTTCCACACGTCTAGACACTTAGAATTGTGCGGAAATACATGTTCAATGCTACAGACATCAACATCCTTGAATGTCTTGGTGATCCATCTCAACTTCCTACATATTGGAGTAGAAGGTGAGGGAATATATACCCCCAATCTCACCTTGTCCACCCATGAATTATACCTAGCTCTGACCTCTGCAACAACCTCTAGAACAAAAACCTCCTCTCTCTTTTCAATATCTGAAGGAGAACCCTATGAACTAGAATACATCGCATCCTCATCAAACTTCACGTCTATGCTCACCACAATATTCTACTATGTCAGAATAATGGTCCTATAAGCTATGGAAATCTCACTCTATCCAACAAAATAGGATGTTGTCATAGCATATCAAACCTTTAAAGAACACTGACCAATGGTGAATATAAATGAGTATAACTCTAGATCGGAAGCTACTTACCTAAATCCATCATCCCTCAATTCAACATCACGGGCCAAAATTGTCAACAACTTGTAATCACGGATATCTCGTCCATGCACCTCAAAATCTTTGCCAATTGAAGCATTAACCTCAACAAGGTCACCTCCCTCTTTATGAGAGAATCCTGAAGGAAAAGTATAATCGCAATTAAGTCCCTCAACTTGAGAGAATCCAACAACCATGTCCCTGTAATCTACAACTCTCCCACTAAATGTTAGACTATAATCAATCCCTAGGTTTTAAAATTGTCTCCATGGCACCCTACCATCCATGACCTACATATGAATCCTCAGAGCTAGAAGGCTCATCCAACTTCTTGTTGGAATGTACAAGTGCCAGAGGATTAGCAAGCAGCCTATAAAGGCCATCGTCTAGCACACCTCTAGTCAAATTCCTTGGAATTACTAGCCTACAATCACTAATAGGGAAATATTGTCATGCAAATAGAACTATATACCAAATATTTACTAGACAATAAATTGAAATAATATTTTTTTTTCAAACTAGAAACACATAGAACATCATTCAACTCAAGAACATCACCTGATAGCATCCGAATGGAAATGGAATCCAATCCTCTCATAGGATAAGAAGCATCATCACTCAACTCCACACTTGTACCTCCCTCTTGCTCCTAAATTATGTTGAAGAGTGTTTTGTTATAATTCATATGTCTTGATGCCCCACTATCTACACACCATCGAACACTTGGTACAATGTTAGAAGATAAACAAGAGACCATTGTGAAGGCAATCTCAATCTATAAAGATAACTCATACACTCTTGCTATAGTATCTACAATCCATGCATCCTGTATATGCTACTTATCATTTCTCTTCTTCTTCTCCAGATGTTGGTTGGGATAAGGTCCTAAGTGGTGACACCTAAAACATTTCACCTTACTCAAACCCTTCTTTCCTAGATTTGAGCCTTCCATTTTACCCTTCATATAGCCTTTCTTTCTTCCCTTCTTCATCTTCTTGATGAAGACTAATTCTTCTACTTTATGTTTCCATGTTAAACAAGACTCCAATATGATGTCTTCCTACATAAGATCATCCCAAAGCTTCGTGAAGGTAGGGAACATTTCACGAGCACAAATACCCTGGACAAAAGGATAAGAAGAAAAAAAGCATTCAAAGAAATGGACGCCAACTCCTTATATGATCTAGGTGGACATCGGTGGTCGCCCACCTATTCAACTTTCTCAAATTACAATTTCCATATTGGCATTTTTTCTGTAGTTCTTTGGGTCCCAAAATCCCGGGACCATTTAGAGGCCCTGAACAACGTTTTTTTGACGTGGCAGTGCCCAATAGATCGTATTTGGGATGTATTGGGAAACTTAGAATGTATACTCTTCAGCTATACCTTTCCAACGGGGTACCAAGTGCCCCAAATGGAGATCGTATGAAAAAGTTGCGCCCTCGAGAAGATGGCGTATCAACTACCCCCATCTAAGCCCACAAACCTTTTGGCGTTTCATCTTCTGGGGTTAGGGTTTTGTATGTTAATGGTTTTCTCATTTATTCTTTATGTTAAAAAGGCCTTTGGAACCTCATTGTAATTAGATTCTTGCGAATGAGCATAGCTGACAAATCTCTCTTCAGAGATAAGCTACTACCATTCTATCTAGTTTGTGTGCTTTGCATTTTATAGTCTTTTGTATTCCAAACAATCATTAATAGAATTTGAGTTTCACTATATTACTGTGTTCCTTGCAATATCTCCTTCCTTGTTAAATATTTGTTATATTTATTTCTTCATGTTGTTCTCAAATATTGTTTCTCTTGAGGGAAACCACTCTTGCCCACCCAAGCAACTTCCCATGGTGGAAGAAAATAGGGATGACAGAGTAGGAGATCCTATCAAATTGTTGCTCGAGGAAGCCCTCGCGCGATAAAGGAATGAGATGATGGATAATTTTGCCCAGATCCTTTGATGACTTCCGACAACAACAAAGGCACCTTCAACCAATGGTCACTTCAAAGGTGTGACACCCTGTAAGGTACAAGTTAACTTTGATATTCCTTTATTTGAAGGCTAAATAAAGGGTTATTTCTTACACTTTGGAAAAATGTTTAAGTCCGCTAGAGGGTTATTTCTTTGTTTAAATTTTTTCCAACAGTGAAAAAATCTGCTTCACGCTCTTTAAGGCCCTTCCCCATGCCAGAGATTAGTGGGAGACTTATTTTGAGCAACATGCCAAGGATGAGTTTGCAATTTTTGGGCTAGGACCCACTTGGGTGACTTTTGTTGATGCCCTCAAGGAGAAATACTACCTTGTTGGAAACTATGAAGACTAGTACATGAGATGGACAACTCCTTTTTTAGGAAAGAGACCAAATCATGTCGGAGAACACCAACATATTCAATACCTTGTACACAAAGCTTGGTATTAAATAATTTGAGTGGGACCTAGTTTTAAAGTACCATAGTGGCCTACACAGGTACATCCAAACATATATGGAGTTTCTAGACATCTCCATATTGGGAGCCACTTAACAATATTCTCTCAAGATCGAGAAGAAATTCAAGCAAAAGAATAAGCGATATTTTGGTTATGCAAACCCATCACAAAAAAAGCGCGATAAGGGTGGCCCTAACTCCTAGAGCAAAGGACAAAGAAAGGATGGTTAGTCCCAGGACAACCAGTCCAAGCCACCAACAAAGAAGGGTAATGGGAAGTTGAAGAAGGACACTTGAAAGTGGTGCAAGTTCCACAAAATCCCTTGGCACAATACAGATGAATGTCGTTCCAAACAATCATTATCTACTGAGACAAGAGCCTTAGGGTCGGATGCGCCTTAGGGTCGGATGCTGACTCAGACTCTGATTCATAACTAGAAAAGGGAAAAAATATCATTGACACATAACCCAATCTCACCATCGCTACCAAAAATGTCCATCCATAGGAACCAAAGGAGCCTGAAGAAGGGCAGCTCCTCTTCCACTCATAGATGTGGGTGAATGTGACCCCACTCCATTTCATTGTTGATTGTGGTATCCATAAGAACCTAATCTCAACAGAGGTCATCAAGAGGTTGAAACTAATAATGACACCGCACCCTCAACCATACACCATCGGTTGGCTCATCCAGGGATGTGATATTCGTGTCAACCAACAATGCCGCCTACACTATGACATCAAACCATTCAAAGACGAGGTATTGTGTGATGTTTCCCCCCTTGAAGTTTGTGATGTTTTTTTGGGAAAACCATAAATGTGGAAGCGTCGGGTTTCTTATGAATCTAGGCCCCGTAGTGTCATTATTACTTTAGGAGATCAACTCTATAGGGTACTTGAGGTAGTCCCAACTACTGCAGTCTCTTTGATCTCCATGAAGCAATGCAGAAAGGTGGCCTCTCAGACTAAGAGATTTGTCCCCTTTATGGTTCAGTTGGAAGGTGAATATAAGGTCATTGCAATCGCCAAAACCTTTGCACGAGGTCTCTCTACATAGCAACAATAGGTGGACAAGATAGTATAATATAACAAAGACATATTTTCCTCGCTTACTGGGGTGCCTATGCACTGTCAGGAAAATCACTCAATTGATTTGGCACTCAATGCTCCTCTGCCTAACGACCTTGTGTACAGTTTTTTTGTTATGGACAATGAATAAATAAAATGCCAGATCCAACAACTAATTATGAAGGGTCACATCAGACCAAGCTCCTCACCTTGCGGGAGCCTAATTGTTCTGGTATAGAAGAAGAATGGGACATGGAGACTTTGTATTGATTATAGAGCCTTGAATAAGATCACAATTAATAACCAGTACCCAATCCCCTGGATTGATGATCTTCTCGATCAACTCAAGGGAGACAAGTTTTTCAATAAGATTGATCTGAAGGAAAGATACCACAAGAGGTCTCGATTGAGAAAACTGATGTATGGAAGATAACCTTCAAGTCTAATGAATGTCTCTTCGAGTGGTTGGTCATGCCTTTCAGCTTCACTAATGCCCCGACCACATTCATGCAAATGATGGATGACATATTTTGGCCATTCATAAACTCCTTTGTGGTCATGTATCTGGATCACATACTCATCTTCAACAAAACTTGGGAGGAACATTTGAAGCATATTCAACAAGTCTTGGGCACCCTGTGACAACACAAGTTATATGCCAATTTGGAGAAGTGTTCCTTTGGCATAAAGAGAATCCAATTTTTGAGATACATCATGGATGAATAGGATGTGCATTTGGATCCATCCAAGATAAAATTCATCCACTGATCCATATGGATGTCGGTGGCCTCCCACCTATTCCAACTGGCTCATTTGGCATTTTTCCACTTTGGCAACTTTTTCCTAGTTTTTGGGTCCCTGACTTTTGGCGTCGTTTTGAGGCCCTAAAAAATGTTTTTAGGGCTTGCCACAGTTAGAATGAAGATGGATCTAGAGTTTGACGACAACATGTGTAGTCCTCGAATAAAAATTTCCAACAGGCAATAGTGCACCTAAAACGGAGATCGTATGCAAAATTTACGACCCCGGGAAGTTGATGTACTAACTTACCCAAATGGGGCCCACATGAATTTTGGCGCTTCATTTCCTAGGGTTAGGTTTTTGGATGTCTATGGTTTTTGAAATTCATGTTTATTGTAAAAAGGCCTTCAGAGCCTCATTGTAATCATCTTCGTTCGAATGAGCGCAACTGTCACATCTCTTCTCAGAGATAAGTCGCCACCATTCTAATAAGCTTGGTTTTTGCTGCATTTTACAATTTCAACTTATTTTCTTATTGAATATAAATCAATTTTAATGTATATATGTTATTCTGTGTTAAGCATATTTTGAAAATAATATGTATTCATTTCATTCTGCTCATAAAATATGGATTAGTGGTATCAAAGCGGTCTGCTCCTTGTCCTTCTTAATGCATGTCCCCAACAAGGTCGGGGTACAAAGAATTGGGTTTCAAGCTTGTTTCTCTTGAGGAAAAAATATCTTGCATGCCCAAGCGACCTCTCATGGCAGGAGAAAAGAAATAATACAGGACACAAGATCCCTTCAAAATGTTGCTTGAGGAAGCCCTCATGGAACATAGGAACGAGATGATGGATAGTTTTTCACAAATCCTTTGGCGGCTACCAATAAACGACACATCTTCCTCAAACAAAGGCATCGACCCCTTCAAGGTACAAATCAACTTCGATATTCCTATATTTGAAGGTTAGATAGACGTCGATGTTGTATAAAAATGGTTGAATCTGCTAGAAGGGTATTTCTCTGTCCATAACTTCTCGAATAGAGAAAAGATTACTTTTGCGCTCCTCAAAGTCGTTTCCCATGTCAAATATTGGTGGGAAACTTTTCGTGAGCAGAAGGAAACAAAGGAACCATCATTATTTACAGTCACGGTCACCTGGGAGTCCTTCAGGGATGTTATTAAGGAAAAATACTACCATGTTGGCAGTTATGATGACATGTACACAAAATGGACCACACTACAACAGGAAAGAGACCAAGCAATGCCCGAGTTCACAAATATCTTCCACACCTTGCGCACCAAAATGGGTATCAAATATTTTGAACGACATCTGGTGCTCAAGTATCATGGCGGTCTACATAGATACAATCAGGCCGAAATGGAGTTTCTGGACATCTCATCCTTGGGTGAGGCGTACCGATATGACGTCAAAATCTAGCAGAAGCTCAAACAAAAGACATGACAATTTGGACCTGGGAACCCCTCACAACAAAATCCAGGAAAGGGTGGCCCCAACCCGTAGAAAAAAGGATAGAGAAAATACGGACCACCTCAGGACAACTAGTCCAGCCGCAAGGAAAGAAGGACACCGGAAAGAAAAATAAAGATACCGAGAAGTGGTACCCCGTTGCACTTCATCGTTGATAGCGGTAGCCAGAATAAACTCATCTCAATAGAGTTTGTCAAGCGACTTGCCCTGCCAACAACGCCACGCTCACATCCCTACACCATCGGATGGCTTCGCCAAGGAAGCGACATCCGCGTCAGCCAACAATGTCGCCTGTCATACGACATCAATCCCTTCAAAGACGAGGTATTGTATGATGTTTCCCATCTCAAAGTTTGTAATGTTATTTTGGGCCAACCATATTTATGTAAACACCATGTTGTATATGAATCTAGGCCTTGCAGTGTTATTATTACTTTGAACAAGAAATTGTATAGGATACCCGAGGCAGTCCCACCTAGTGTTATTTCCTTGATCTTTGCCAAGCAATGAAGGAAGGTCATCTCTTAGACGAGGAAGTTTGTCTTCTTCGTGATTCACTCTCAGAATGAGCGAAAGATCGCAACCACATATAGGGTCTCCATGACCAACCTCTGCACATAGCAGAAGCAAGTGGATAAGGTCATGGAAGAATACTTGGATATCTTCTCCTCACCTATCGGGGTACCTCTGCACTATCAGGTCAAGCACCCCATCGATCTGACCCCTGACACATTGTTTCCCAATGGGCCAGTCTACCACTGCTCTTTGTTAGAGAATGAGGATATCAAGCGACGGATCCAAGAACTGATCCACAAGGGGCACATCCATCCCATCTCATCACCTTGCGGGAGCTCAATCATGCTGGTACAAAAGAAAGATGGAACTTGGTGACTCTGCATTGATTATCGGGCCCTAAATAAAATCACAGTCATAAACTGGTACCCGATTCCTTGAATCAATGACCTCCTTGATCAACTCACGGAGACCAAATACTTCAGTAAGATTGATCTGAAGTCTGGCTATCACCAGGTCCCGATAAAACATATATATGTATGGAAGACCGCCTTCAAGTCAAAGGAAGGTCTTTTTGAATGGTTGGTCATGCCCTTTGGTTTGAAAAATGCTCCAACCACTTTCATGAGGATGATGGACGATATCCTGTGACCATTCACCGATACTTTTGTAGTGGTGTATCTGGATGACATTCTCATTTACATCAAGACTTGGGCAGAACACTTACAACATATTCGACAAGTTCTGCACAAACTGTAGAAACACAAGCTATACACCAACTTGGAAAAATGTTCCTTCGGCATGGACAGGGTCCATTACCTAGGCTACATCGGTTATCAACATGGCGTACATATGGATCCAACCAAGATCCAATTCATCTGTGACTGGCAAGCCCCAACCACACTCACTGAGCTTCGGAGCTTCTTGGGCCTTGTCAATTTCTACCATAGGTTCGTGTTTGGATTATCCCATATTGCATGGGCCCTCATCCAAGTAACCAGGGGTGGTGGTAAGGCGGAATTTGTGTGGGGTCGGTCCCAACAACAAGTGTTCGATGATTTGAAGAAGCGCTTGTCCTCAACCCCACTACTTTCACTACCAGACCTATAACATCCCTTCGAGATCGATACAGATGCTTCAGACTATGTTGTGGGCATCCTTCTCACTCAGCACAACCACCTCATGGCCTATCATAGTGAGACACTATCAGATGTTGTTCGTAAGTACCCGAATTACAACAAATAAATGTACTCCATTGTGCAAGCCTGCTGCCAGTGGAGAAATTACATTCTTGGGAAGGAGACAGTCATCAACATTGATCATAAGCCACTACAGTTCATGCAGACACAAGACAAATTGCATAATGTCCGCCATCAGAAGTGGTCCACATACTTTAGCCAAATCCACCTCAACATCAAGTATAAAACATGAAACACCAACTGTATCGTTGATTGCCTCAGCAGACCGCCAATCGTGACACTCACCACGGTGCTAGACTCTTGTGGCCATGATACCTCTTGATGGCCCCAACTCTATGAGATAGACTCAGACTTCGCCACCACCTACCAAATGTTGGGCGCAAATTCATTTTTCGCTAATTTACATCTTCAGGATGGGGTGCTATGTCGTCTGGGCCATATCTGTGTTCCATCAAGCGAGCGAGTGAAGCTGATCTAGGAAGCCCACTACAATCGGTTGGCAGGACACTTCAGCGTCAAAAATATAGTGGAAATGTTGCTGAAACATTTATATTGGCCGAAACTCCAACAGGAGGTAAGCAAGTATATCAGGTCCTTCACTGCCTATGTTATTGCCAAATCGGCCACTAAAAAATAGGGCATGTAAACCCCAATGCCTACTCTTGACAGACCATGGGAATCCATCTCAATGGACTACATGTTGGGCCTCATGTCCACCAAGTGGGGAAATGACTATTTTTTTGTGGTTGTTGATTTCTTTTCTAAGATGGTGATTCTGGCCACCAGCAAGAAGAGCATCACAGCAGAGGCCACTTCCAAGCTCTTCTTTGAATGAGTCTAGGTACATTTTGGAATCTCACAAACCATTGTCTCATATTGGTTCAGTCGATTTCTCAGCACATTCTGGTTGAGCCTCTGGTCACTGCTGGACACCAAGCTCACCAAATCCATGGCCTTCCACCCCCAGATAGATGGCCAAACTGAGGTTGTAAATTCAATGATCATGCATATCCTACGCATGTATAATTCCAAGCACCCTCACACATGGGATGAGAGTCTTCCATATGTCCAACATAGCTACAACTGAGCCCTACATAGCTCAACCGGCCACAACCCCTTTCAGGTGGGGTTGGGATTCCAACCATTGGGTCCCATAGATGTTGCACTACCCCTTTGCGGTCACCTCCAACAACTCATCTCCTATTCCAACTGAAGCTGAAAAATCCACCCAGTCATTGAGTGGATCCAACACATCCTCCAACATGTTCAAGATATCCTACAAAAGTCCAATGACAAGTACAAGCAACGTCATGATCAACAATGGATGCCACATAAGTTTCAGGTGGGCGACAAAGTTTGGTTGCACTTGCAGAAAAAATGCCTTACAGGATCCCATCGAAAGCTTCGCCCATGATTTTATGGGTCATACACCATCACCAAGGTTGTGGGTGATAATTATTTTGAGCTCAACATTCCTCCTTTCATTGGCCTGCACCCAATGTTCAACATGGATCTCCTTGGACCTTATTTCCCACCATTATTGGACACCTCAGAGGTAGCATAACAACTGACACCAACAGAGCTCAACCCTGACTACATACAACAGGTATCCAATGATAATATTGAGGACAAACAGGTCAAGTTCACTCACCAACAAATGATTCAACTTTATCGAGTTGTCAAAGCAGGGCAGCTACTCCACCAAGGCAAGTGGCTCACCCGGGGCTAAATTCAATAGAAATCTCCTCATATGATGGGGGAACTCAACACAATGGATACCATTGATTCCTAAGGCCGTAGGATTGATCCATATGGATTTCAGTGGCCTCCCACCTATTCCAACTGGCTCATTTTGGCATTTTTCCAGTTTGGCAGTTTTTTCCTAGTTTTCAGGTCCCTGACTTCTGATGTCGTTTTGAGGCCCTAAACAACGTTTTTAGGGCTAGCCACAATCAAACTAAAAGAGAAGTTAGATTTTGATAGAAAAATGTGTAGTCCTCGGATAAACCTTTCCAACAGGCTATCGTGCACCTAAAACAAAGATCGTATGCAAAAGTTATAACCCCGGGAATTTGATGTACTAACTTACCCAAACACGGTCCACATGACTTTTGGCGTTTCATATCCTAGGATTAGGTTTTTGGATATCTAGGGTTTTTGAAATTTTTGTTTATTGTAAAAAGGCCTTTAGAGCCTCATTGTAATCATCTTCTTGTGAATGAGTGCAACTGTCACATCTCTTCTCATAGATAAGCCGCCACCATTCTAGCAAGCTTGTTTTCCATTGCATTTTATAGTTTAAGCTTATTTCTTTATTGAATAGAAACTAGTTTTACTGTATATATGTTATTCTGTGTTAAGAACATTTCAACAATAATCTATATTAATTTTGTTTTTCTCATAAAATCCGGATTATACACAATTGGCCGACCCCGAAGACAATGACCGAGCTCCACAACTTCTTGGGCCTTGCCAACTTCCACTACAGGTTTGTGTTGGGGTTCTCTCATATTGCTTGGGCCCTAGGTCAGGTGATCAAGGGTGGAGGGAAGAAAAAAATTGTGTGGGTTGCGTCCCAACATTAAGCATTCGAGGATTTTAAATTTCTCCTTTACTCAGCACCAATCCTTATTCTTCCAAACTTGCAATAGCCCCATTTGCGATTGAGACAAATGCTCCAGATTATACTATCTGTGCAGTCCTCACTCAGCATGGGCACCTGATGGAATATCACAATGAAACATTATATAATGTTGTTTGTAGATACCCCACCTACAACAAATAGATGTACTCCATTGTGTAGACATGTCGACAGTGGAAGCATTACAATCTGGGGAAGGAAACGATCATCCACATTGATCATAGGCCTCTACAATTCATGTAGACACAAGGAAATTTACAGAATGACCGCCATCATAAGTGGTCCACACACTTGCAAAAATTCCACTTGAACATCAAGTATAAGAAAGGAAACATTAACCATGTCACAAATTCCCTCAGACAACCCCCGGTTGTGGTGTTTACCACAATTCTTAACTCTTGTGGGCATGAGACATCCAGGTAACCACAATTATACAATAATCACTCTGAATTCGTTGCTACCTATCATCCATTGTGTGCAGGAAAAACAATTCGAGACTTTCATCTCTAGGATGGATTGTTATGCCATCTGAACCATCTCTTTGTTCCTTCAAGCAAGTGTGCAAAGCTAATTTGGGAAGATCATTACAATGAGGAAGCAAGCCATTTTGTTGTGGAAAAAACAATGGTAGTACTGCAAAATCATTTTTATTGGTCGAAGCTTTGACAATATTTATGCAAGTACATCAGATCTTGTACTGCCTGGGCCATTATCAAGCCCACCATCAAGAAATAGGGACTATACACTCCTCTTCATACTCTAGATAGGCCTTGGGAGTCCATCTCCATGGATTACATGTCCGGTATTCCTTCAACCAAGCATGGGAACGACTGTGTCTTTGTGGTAATTGATCGATTTTATAAGATGGTAGTTTTGGCACCTTGTAAGACAAGCATCACAATCGAGGCAACTGCCAAGATCTTATTTGAACATGTTTGGGTTCATTTTGGGCTCCCATGAACCATTATCTCAAATCAAGATAGTAGGTTCCTGAGCACTTTTTGTTCTAGACTATGGTCAATGATGGACACCAAGATGACCAAATCGACTGCCTTCCACCCACATACTGATGGAAAAACAGAGATAGTCAATAGGATGATTGTCCATATCCTAAGGATGTACAATTCCAAGCATCCATGCAAATGGGATGAAAGCCTTCCTTATGTTCAACGTAGCTATAACAAATCCCTCCACAACTCTATTGGACACAACCCTTTTTAGGTGTGCTTGGGGTTCTAGCCATTAACCCCCATAGATGTAGCTCTGCCAATTGTAGATGCATAAGAAGAATCCTCCCATGCTCAGATTGAGGTTGATCGAGCAACCAAATTCGTTGAGAGAATCCAACACATCCAAAAACAAATTCATGATATTTTGCAGAAATTTAATGCCAATTACAAGCAATGCCACAATTAGCATCGGGTATCACACAAGTTTTGGTGGGAGATAAGGTATGGTTGTATTTGCAGAAAGAGCACCTCGTTGGACCCCATCGGAAGATACGCCCAGTCCAATACGAGCCTTACACCATCATCAAGGTTGTGGGTGAGAATTATTTTGAATTAATTATTCCTCCTTTCCTTGCCTTACACCCGATATTTAATGTGGAATTGCTTCAACCATATTTTCCACCTCTCTTGGACACTTCAGATGGGGTCAAGCACTTGGACCCTACATAAATCAATCCTGACTGCATTGAACATGAAACAATTGATCAGATCATGTATACTAAGACAAAGGGCACTCGCCAACAAAACATCCAACTCTATTAGGTCGTCAAAGCAGGGAAATTTCTTCATCAGGTCAAGTGGTTCACCAGGAGTCAGATTCAGCAGAAATTTCTTCATCAGGTCAAGTGGTTCACCAAGAGTCAGATTCAGCAAAAATTTCCCCATATGATGGAGAAAATTGATGCAATGGATACCATTGCTTCCTAATGGGGGAGGAATGATCCAGGTGGACATTAGTGGTTGCCCACCTATTCTACCGCTCAAATTAGAATTTCCATCTTGGTAGTTTTTCTATAGTTTTTCAGGTCCCAAACTTACAGGGCCATTTTGAGGCCCTAAACGACGTTTTTTTGACGTGGAAGCACCTAGTAAAATTTTATTGGGATGTATTGGGCCATTTAGAATGTGTACTAATCTTTTATACCTTTCCGACGAGGTATCGAGTGCCCAAAATGGAGATTGTATGCAAAAGTTATTCCCTTGGTAAGTTGACCTGTCAACTACCCCCATTAGGGCCCACAAACCTTTTGGCGTTTCATCTTCCAGGGTTAGGTTTTTGGATGTTTAGGGTTTTCTCATTTATTCTTTATGTTAAAAATACCTTTGGAGCTTCATTGTAATCAACTTCTTGAGAATGAGCATAACCGACACATCTCTCTACATAGATAAACTACCACCATTCTAGCTAGCTTGTGTGCTTTGCATTTTACAGTCTTTTGTATTCCAAACAGTCATTAATAGAATCTGAGTTTTACTGTATTACTACGTTCCTTGCAATATCTATGTGTATTTCCTTGCTATGTATCTGTTATATTTCTTCCTTCATGTTGTTCTCAAAATAATATGGATCGTTATCCTCCATTTATGTTCCTATGACAACCAATTAATCTCTCAACTTTTTGATTTTGGCCAAATATATCATCAGTGTATCTATCTTTCTTATGAATATGGATGGAATCTTGTTTCGCAAGATCATCTATCGAGAAACACAAGAAATTTGAAATGAACAAACCAAAGCATCAAACATCTCTGGTTGGATGTCTTGTTTGGAATGTGAGGGATGAAGTGATCTTTCAGTGAATCAAGGATGATTCACTTTTCCTTGGCCTCCTTGTTATGGGTGTCCAACTTCATCATATTGGTAGGTGCCTCTCTCTCTTTCTCAACATGCTCCCAAATTTTGAGTTCCTCCATAAGCATCTATAGCATAAGCTTCCAGGGTATGAAATTGGAAGCACCATCCAACCTATCACACTCTATAAGATCGAGAGTCATCATCTTGAAAATTTGAATCTCACCTCAAAACAAGAAATCAACAACAAATGAAGTAGATGTACCCTTCAAGGGTTCCAACGCTAGCCTCAAGCATCTCAAGGTTTCACACCCAATCAACCTATCACATGTCAAGCACCTTTCCTAGTTACAAAAAAACTAAAACATCTAGTTCACTCTTCACCAAGAGATAAATCTTAGTCAAAACAGGTCTAATACCATGTAGAAATTTGTGGATATGACTTTTATTGCAAATTCATAAATTTCACCTCTCAACAAATGTTTCCTGGATCTAATCCTCGAGAGGTTTCAACCTTAGGGATGATTTGAAATATATAGTTATAGCAATGAACAACAACGATTACTTCACTTCACTTCAATGAAAATTATTAGGCATCTTAAGGGAAAAGATACCAACAAGTTTACTTCAATAACAAGAAGTTACAGTTCTTAAGACACACTTTTCCATGCATATCACTGATCTAAAATCACTTTGTTATAATGGAATTTATAGTAGTAAATATGCCCTCCTTATATTTAGGATATAAACTCTAATACTGAGAGGGGGGTGAATCAATATTAAACAAATTTTACCATTTTTTTCTTTACCATTTTAATTAGTCATTGTATGATCAGATGTAGAAAATCAACACCATAGCATAGTACACATATATTAACATGGAAACCCAAATGGGAGAAAACCCCAAAAATTTCTTTATAAAAATTTGGTAGGAACCAACCTACTATTATAATGCTTGCAAGCACCAACCCGCAGGAGACACCAATCTTCTTGACTGAGCACCAACTCAACAACAATTTTTGGAGGCACCAACCTGCAGGACTCACCAATCCCCTTGGATGAACACCAACTCAACAATAATGTTTGCAGACAACAACCTACAGGAGACACCAATCCCCTTAGTTGAGAACCAACTTAGCTAATCTTGTAGGAACCAACCCACGGCTGTAGAATTTGTAGGAACCAACCTGCAAGAGACACCAATCCCCTCAGTTGTCAATAGTTTCAAATTGACTAATTTATTCAAGCCTTCACTTGCACAAATCTATTGCTTTGTCTCTATTGTTCCAACACTCTCCACCATCTTACATTCTTCATGAAATCAAATATTCCTTGGACCTTGCACCTCCTAGCCACCCTCACGCACTCGTTGTCCCTCCCGAGAACCTCCAAGCTCTTCACCTTTCACACAATTCTTCCTTCACACTTCACACCTCCATCACACCACTTCCCTTCAACACAATACTAAAATCATTATCTACATTTGAGCTCATTCACTAAGCATTTATTCTCAACCAAATTGTATTCATCAAGTCAACTCTAGGGCCATCGATTCTTCTTCAAATCAGGATACAAAAACCTTCATGAAAATTGGTCTCAATCTTCTTCTATTGCATGTGATTTGTTCACTGGTCCTCAACGTTCAACCACCATCCGATCTCGGTCTCCATTGAATTTCCACCGTTGAATTGTAATCATGTTCATCGGGACTTTTTTCGTATAATCTATAGGTTGGGAAAAGCCCGATCCAATCCACAAGATGGCAATAACTATGGAAAATTCTACCCACTGTCACCTTAGATAAACCCTCCCCTCGCTTTAGTGAAGGAGAAATCCTACATAAGGGGGGAATCTCGATGATCCTAGGGGAATTGAGATGGAGGATGGAGAGATTATGAGTGAAACCTGTATAGTTCAATGATAGAGATGATGCAAGGCTTTAAAATGAGTCTTGTAGAAGGACACACGATTTCCAAGTAATAGATACTTGCAAAACAATGTTAGCCCTCCTCAGAACAAGACAAATAATGGATATATAAGCCTTTAAACCAAGGGGAACAAGCAAGAAATATCGTTGTCCCAAATTTGCAGCAGTTATAGAAATATATACCCGCAACATAAAATGACAATGGCTGCAAAGTTAACCATCCAAAATCTAATACATGATATCATAAATAAAGCTAGCAAAGACTAATCTAACTTCCAATGATTAAAGTGGGATTTTGGTGATGATTAGGGTTGTTCATTATACGTTATCAAAAAGTTTTTATAGCATCCAAGTGGTTATAGAAATAAATTGCTACAACAACAAAATCCAACCACAAAAATCAATGAGTAATTTGTCAAAAAGATAGACAATAAGGAGTAGAACAATAGCAAACGTTTACAAGTAAATTTCATCAGTTGATAAGTGTGCAACAAGTAAAAGAGAGTTTTTTGCATCCCTAATGGTTGTAAATTTAAGTTTATAACAATAGCAAGTTTATTGGCCTAAAGAGGATGCCCTTAGGGCATAAGCAAGCTTATAACACTAAGAAAAGATTCCAACTTGAACAAATTCAATATCTCGAAAAATTATGCATTCCAATGCAAGTATTTTATTTCTCCAATGAAAAACAAGATTAGTGCCTTGCCAAATGGGTTATGGAGTTTTCTTGTATTAGGTTATATCTACTATCTCCCTAAGGGTGTAAATGCTTTTACTCTCTAGGGAAAGAAAAATCTAACAAGGTAAATCTAGGAGGGTGTACACCCTTTTATGCCTCCTAGCAACCTTTGCAATAGCTTTTTCAGCAAACAACAATGATAAAACTTGGTGGAGGGTGTCTGCCCTTATACTCCTCCAATTATGTAACCAATAATAACCATGGAAAAAGAAAGAAACCTAACAAAGTGCAGATTTTTCTTACCAATTTCAAAAAATGCCAAGACAAACCCTAGTTACCAAGTATTTTTCATCACCAAAGCAAGAGAAGAAGCCTCCAAGATATAACGCACCACTTCACTCCACAAGAAAAGAGGTAAACCATAGCACAAGAGAGAGAGAGAGAGAGAGAGAGAGAGAATGGATTTTCCCAAGAGGGGCGCAAATTTCAGCCAAGAATAATCTCCAAGATGGGAGAGTTATGATGAAAATGAAATAGCAATGATCCTTATTTATAACAAATCCTCTTAAAAGTGTTTGTCCACTTAACTTTAGGGTAAACCACAAAGTAAGGGGCCAACAACCCTTACTTTTCCCCTTTACAATTTTAAATTTTATTTTGCACATAAGAAACCCTAAAAGAAGCATGAGGTCACCCCTTTACGGCAACGTTATCACTCTTTTAGCAAATTGTTGAACTTGGAGATGAAACGTTGGGCCTCCAAAGGCCTCCCTTTCATGTGCTAGGGTCTTCTCTATCAATCCAAGACCTCTCTCCATCCAAAAGGTGCCAAGTTTCAAGTCAACCACACCACCACACCAAACCCTAGCCCTAGGGTGATGTCAAGCCCTCTAAATGTGACGTTTTGACCTCCAAAGGACAAACATTGGGCTTGCAAGGGCTAGGTGAGGTCATCCAAGGTGTCTCACAATCCTCCAAAGGTTGTCATCGTCATCTGGTGTGCGGGTCATGGTATCCATCCCGTGGGATTCATGTCCCAAGGAATCCCAAGCTAGGCTTGTTCCTCCAAAACTATCCACCAAGCAAGGTCCTTCAAAGACAATGAATATGCCCTTCGGGGATCTCAAGTCAAACATATCATGATAAGTAAATCGAATCAATAAAATATTCACCTAAGCATGTGCATCAACACCTCATTAAATCAAACAAGTGCTCAAAGACGTTATGCATCTTACCAAGTTTAGGTATGGGAGGGTTGACAAAGCGACCTATTGTGTGAGTCATTCCCTAAGTCAATGCGTGTTTCCCAGGTGGACCCCCCCTCTAATTCATGTGGAGAAGATGAAGTGGATGGGGAAAAGAATTTTGGGCATTGGGTTTATGCAATACAAGGGATCACAGTGTCTCATTTATGGGTTCCTTTGTAGAGGGTGTGCTACACCTTCGTTTTCAATGCATCATTTTTTCAAGCCCTCGTATAGCCTTTTTTTTTTAAGATGTTTCCAGGTTGAAGCCAAGGTGGGGCTTCTACCTAAGCATGAAAAACATTTCCCACCTTGACTCTACCCTTGTCACATTATTCTTCCCCAAGTTGAAGACAATGTTTGGGACTTCTACCTAAGCATGAAAAATATTTCCCACGCATGCTCTACCTTGGTTGGCATTTTGCATTGTTATTTTCATGGGTCCCATTAGTTTCTTATGAGAGGCATTTTATTTTCCTAGGGATCCCTCGGAGAGAATACAGAAGGTTTATGATTAGATTTTATCTTTTTCCAACCACAAACCTCTTGGCCTTCAACCCCTTCTTCCCTTGAAATGAGGGACAACCCCTTCTTGGGTCAGTACACCCGAAAATACCAAAGGATGAGGAGGCGAGGGATGAAGCATGGAAAGTAGTAAGTATGATCAGGAATGGCACGATGACCTGTCAAGGGGACCTCCCAGTAGCAAACCCATCCTTAAGGGTGACCACTTACTAGGGCACAATGTCAACAACTAAGGTGAAACAAGACAAAGAGCATAACTTCCAAGCAAATGTTACATAATCAAAAGAAACTTTTAAATTCAACAGACTCAAATGCCTCAAATATTGAAATGACACTCACCATAATACATGGCTTGCACCTCATGGAGCAATACCCAATGTATTTTGGAAGCAAGTTGGTGTGGCAGATACCATCGTGATGAATCTGAGATCTGTGGTGGTGAGGCGGGCCTCTGTCTGTGCAAGTGGACGTTGTCAGCCATGTATCTCTCGGTACTCTGCGTCTGCAACCTGAGGGCCTCGAGACATGATCTCCTTAGTTATTCTTAAGAAATGGGGATAATAGGGACCATCGGGGTACTAAGACACTCAACCCCACCTCGACACTCAACAATTGTTCGATCGTTTATCCATTTGATCTCATCTATCGAATGTTCACAACCCAACAAAACACATAACATAGGCAGTGTCGCTCAACCGTCATCTGATCACTCCTTGAAACAATCAAGGCCCTCGATTTGATATCACGTTCATCAAGACCATTAGGATTCCTATCATGTTACTAGGCCATCGAGCCCCCCAAGTCATAGATCAACAATAAAGGTAAGTCCTTCGATGGATCTATGATCCATATTATTTCTCAGAGATCCTCTTCATCATGGTGCATCCACTTTGATGTCGCGAATCACTCCAACCATCTTACTCCGACCTCCCATGCTCCGAAGTATCTGACAGTCCTTAGAAAATTTAATCAATGGTCCTTATCTCGTCGACACCTCAAGTTAACTGAAGGTTAATGCTGCATTTGCTCGTGAGATGGTCAAGTGGGACCACGCCAGATCTATGACTAAGATTGCATCTCACCTACATGTCGACCTACGATCTGGATTGCTTCTCGGAGCTCCTTCGTTGGAGAACCTCCACTATCGGTAACACAATCTACTCCAACTAGAGCCTCTCCGATGAACGGTGGAGATCTGTTCGCTACCCAGATCAATGAATCATATTAGATATGATTTCATAATGGTCTCCACGTCCAACTGGGGCCCACTTTCATTTTGCACAATCAAAATTTGACACATGTCATCCTTTGGGATACTCTATCTGCCACACTGGCATCCTGACCTCACCCTGACTGCCAAGCTTTCACAACACATCATCTTGAGATCACTCTTCCTCCATGAAATGGATCCTACAGCTGAGGTAGATCCTCCGATGGAACTACAATCCTCGAATCTTCTCGTGACACATGGCCCGATTTTAATAAAACACGTGACATTATATGTAGCAGATGATGTGGCACTGACATGACTATGACATCATCACTTCATCCATCCCTTCTTTGTATACCTTGCTGACATGGCACTTGACACGTGGCATGTCCTTGTTGTTTTCGTGTCTCTGACATTATAGTTGTTGTGGCATCTGAGTTGGCTCATTGTCACTATCATTCTCGGAGTACCTCCGCTCACAGTCCACTCTAAAACCTCCGACAACCTTCCTTTCAATAAGCCTAAAACGGTCACCAATGGTCTAGATTATCTCCCATAGCCACTCTGATAGATCAATGACTCATGTTGACTCAAAGCTTCTCCCATCAGGGTTCCAATGCAACCTCATACTCAACCACTCCAACGATCTAAAGACTCATATTTTTTTGAGTTTGAAATTTAAATAGGAAAAAAAATATGTTAAAGATGTTTTTGAAATCTAAATGGAAAAAAAAAATGCAACTATGCTAAAAGTTGGCACTTATTAGAAGTGTCAAAAGTAAAAACGGTTCAAAGTATCTAAGAATATAATTGTGTCAAAATATAATAATACACCATAACTGTGATTAACTTATCACATTAATTGCTACATATTAAAACATATTAAGTTAAGATCATTTAAAAAAAAACGAGAAAAAAATAATAATACACCATAACTTTGATTAACTTACCACATTAATTGCTACATATTAAGTTAATATCATCTAAAAAAAAACCGAGAAAAGCCAACATTGATGACATATTGCCTTAATAAAACAAGGTAGAATGATTTGATACAAACAACTTTGTTTTCCTATTTATTTTCCTCAAAATTTACAATTAAATATGTCATTTAAAATCAACTTAATCTACAGAGTCCCTAGTTCAATATTTCTCTCATTTTATTAAGGAGTCCCTAGTTCAATATTTCTCTCATTTTATTAAGGGATGAAGTTTAGGCATTGTTTCTTGAAATAACCTGAATGTTTGTAGAAATAACAAGCATTAAACCTTCCTAATCGTACCATTTCATAGATCTTGGTTTTAAGAAATCCTAAATTTGGGGGGCATGTGCTTTTAAAAAGGCAACTAACAAAACTTAGATTGATATTGATGCAATTATTTTATCTATTTGGTCAATTATGAGAATTACATTTCTCAAAATCTTTGGAAGACAATTTCAAAATCCAAAATCCCTTTTGCAAGTTTCTAGAGATCCATCTTAGCCTTTTTGAGAAAAAAACTAGAAAGACTTTGTCACTGTTTTCTTTGAGTTTCTTTCGACCTAGTTTCCTAAAATTTCTTAGAGGGAACACTACCAAAAACAATAAAAAATAAAAAATATGAAAAGATTTTAGTCTAACTTCTTGATGGACAACTTTTGTTTCAACTATGCTAGAATATACATTACATGAATCCTTTAGAGTGGAACCATATGCACCATTTCCATGGTTGTGAAATGATTTAGGAGGAAGATGGGTGAGTCATCTTCCCGTGTTTGCTTCCTCCAAAAGGTCTCTTCAGAGGATTTCCTTAGAAGGTTGAAATTATATTTATAAGTGTGTTGATAAATGATTCACATAAATGTCACATGAATAAATTAGTAAACCATATATCCATTAGCTTGTATGATGTTAAGCAATTGAGGGTTTCCACAGTGCAACATATGAGACATCATTTTCTAGGATTATTTGCATAGAGTAAGTCATTAATGCATGAACAATATCTTATGAACATTAGTTAGAGTGACCTAATCTCTCATGATATTGAATCCACATAACACTCATTGCATCAAGTGATGCTCCTATGACTAAAGAAGTGAGATTGAAAATAGCAAAATGAATCACATGTCATCAATCATCGCCTCTAGGGCTTGTAGTCGGTAACTAGGACTTCTCAAGAGGTCACCAATTCCAAGATTCATTTGGCTCAAGCATGCTTAACTATAGAGTTTTCCCCATAGTCAAGCCCACTTAAGCTTGCTACCCCATTTGTAAAACCTTAGTGAGTATTGATCCTTACGAGTTATTCATTTAGAGCTCCCTCGACTCTTTATTTTAAGCAATTGGCTCCAATTTATGAGTTATCTTTTTTTGGATTATTTGCATAGAGTAAATCATTAATGCATGACCCATGTCCCATGAGCATTAATCAAAATAACCAAATTTCCGATGATATTGAATAGTTCACTTTAGTACTCATTGCAATGCATGATGCTCATAAGAGTGAAGAAGTGAGATTGAAACTAGTCAAATGAATCGCATGGCATCAAATGATCACATATGGAGCTTGCACCTAGTAACTAGGGCTTCCCAATATGTCACCCATCCCAAGGTTTCTTTAAGTCGAGTGTGCTGGAGTTTTCCCCACGCTCAAGCCCACTTAGCTTGCCACCTCTTTTACAAACCCTTAACAAGTATTGTGCCTTATAAACTATTCATTTATAACTCCCTTGAATCTTTATTTTAAGCAATTGGGAAGCTTTCTCTAATCGCTAGATCCATTTGATTGTACTATTGTATCTATTATAAATAACAAAGTATAGCTTTGTTTGTTTCATAAAGCTCACACATCTACACCCCCTCCGAACGAACCCTAACGGGCCCGTCCTACAATGCTCCGGCGCTCATTCCCCTCCGCCTAGCTCCATGGCGATAAACACCACTCCTCATTACTCTCATAAACACTACATATATTTTTAGTGATTTAGTAAAATTGACTTGTCACAAGTATGTGCTTGTAAATTTCATGGTTTGAAGAGGAACGTAAAATCCAATCTTACCATAATTTTCATCCTCACAAAAATCATTAAATAATCCAAATTCATTCACTATTTATAATAACAAAATTAAATTTTTATAATTTTTTATGTATTACTTTCAATATAAATCTTCTTCAAAATATCATAAAAATTCTCAAATTAATCTTTACAAATTATTAATAAAAAATCTTTGATAAAAGTTCTAGTACCCATATACACCACACACACTCTAGTTATAACTTGCAACATCTTAATCACACATATAAATATGTTATTTTGTAATTTACCCATTTTATTTATAAATGGTTGTAATAGAATCATCTTCTCCATTTAATACATTTTAAATCAGTGATAATATAAAATATAAATTAACTTTTTAGAAAAAAATTGGTTTAAGATGAACAGAAAGCCTCCAACAATTAAGAATAAAATATTCACTTTATTTCCATTGTACAAGCATGTTGTTCCTGTGTGAAAAATAATCATTTACAACCATTAAGAGGATAAAATATTCACTTTATTTCCATTGTACACGCATGTTGTTCCTGTATGAAAAATAATCATTTACAACCATTAAAGTTTATGTTATTTATTTGATCATCTCTACATTGGCTTTCATGGTTTTTTTTATATTCAACTTCATTGGCTTTCATGGTTTTTTGATATTCAACTTGATTTTATTAAAATAGGATATTAGAGTTTCCTTAAATATTCAAGTTCAAAACAAAACATTCACTAAAAAATTCAATATTTATATCCAAAATAAACCTATATTTTATGCATTTTAAGAATCCTTCATCTCTGAAATCTATATTTCAAACAATCATGTGCATTGATTCTACAGAATTTTGGTGCATAATACAAACGATGAAAGTTACTCCTTTGCCCTTTCATCTAGTTACAGACAAAAATGTGGACAGAGAAATAATTCAACCAATTATAGGATTTTGATACCTATACATCTAAAGTACTTGATTCAAACAATAATTGGCTAGAACCTGCGATCGTCTTCACGACTGCCTTCTTATATTTGCTGCAATTGTTTCCTATTTCCAACTCCATTTGAAAGCTGCCACTAATTTTTTATTGCAATTCACATGAAAGGAAAATTTGCAATGAGGAAAGGGCATTGACTTACAAGTTCAGTTTGATGCCCGTGTTATTGCAAGAGGGGTCTCATACCGTACACGTGACCTAAAAATTGCCTTATCCCTGAAGTTCAAACCATCTATGCAGAATTTTTTTTCAGCTATTACGTTTCACCACCTTTTTAAGTAAATGATGGAATAATTCAGAATTAAGTCATGTATACAGTTTACAGCATGGAGAATGAGAGGGTCATACAAACTTTATATGTAACAGCTTTATTTATTTGTTATTGAGACATATTTACCAGGTTACACTCAGAAATATACGATCTAACAATGCCATTTAGTTTTCAGAATACAATAGTATATCTACAGTCTCAGTGATTTTGTACTGTGTTTAGCTATATATATAATTTTTCCACAATTTATGAGCTTTTGAGAATGCCATTAGTGTATTTTGTTCTGGAATTTCACATAACCAAATACAAATATAATGGCAACAAGTACTAGTTTAAGTTCTGTTTTTTAAATCATCGGCCATACGCAAGAGGTGGTTGATGTCAACAGCTGGATAATGTTGCAGCAGCTTCAGGTTTGATGTAAAATCACCAGCTAATAACTGACTTCTAATACAAACCAGCATAGTACAACATATGCGAAGCAGGATGTCCTGCAACAACAGAGTAATAGAGAGTCATATCCAGACATCAGAAAGCATAAAATTTGTACCTGGCACTTGCAATGATTTACATGGAAGATAAAAGTTAAAACAGAGACCAGTTCTACTGATACAATCTCAACTAGAACACAAGGGCAGAGGGTTACTAGCTTCTCCAAATTTGATGTTTCTTTTCTAGTAATTATTCTCTTTTTTTTTGTAATTGTCATTGAGATTATATTGAATGCTAATAAAAGCTTTAACTTTCAGCTTGTGGGTAGCAACATACCAAAGGCCCATCAGGATTACTTAAGAGCGAGTCCCAAATCCTTAAACAATCAGGAAAACTAAACTCTTGTGTGAAGAGTGTAGTTATCCACCTGAAAGCATAAAATTGAGGGTTTACCTGCAATTTCCATGCAAAAACAAGAATCAATTATTGTCTGTCCATGACATTTTTTGGGTCAATATAAAATGATGGCCATAAAAACTACCATGGCAGAGAAGGGAAGTTAGGCTTCCACAGTAGAGAAAATATGAAACCAATATAGATACTTGAACCTAAAATATGTCATTTAAAAGCAAAAACCTAACATACTAGCCCCTGAAAATTGTACCCTAAACATCTTTGTAATTAACTATGTTGCATGGGGACCCGTCCCCCTCAAAAAAAACCCGTACTTGGGGACTTGGGGACCCTTAGGAAACTTACCCAAATTGCTGGCAACTCGGGGACCCTTAGGAAACTTACCCAAATTGCTGGGGACTCTGGGACTTGCTGGCCGTCCCCAAGACGTTCCAGACAGATTTCAGGGACATTCCAAACAGATTTCGATCATGTTCTGGGCAGATTTCAGGGATTTTTTGGGCAGATTTTGGAGATATTCCAAAGCATATATCTTCATTTTTGACAATCATGGAAATTGATGATTGGACAATAAGATCATTTTTCCCATTTATTTTTTTGTATTGCATTGAATCTAAATATGTTGTAAACGCTGCAGCTCAAAACATGGGCTTTGTGATGGGTTTTGATTTGGGTTTTTGGTGATTTAAATAATGTATTTTCAACAGCAAGGTTACAACAAGTAAAACTTCCATGTCAAAAAAACGAGAGATGCAACATTTCAAAGGGCTGATCCTTGTGGTTATTGCTCTTGTTCTTCTCATTTTTCTGGTCATCTTAGCTTTTACATGTTGTACATGGGTTTCCAGTGGTCATTCAATTATAGTGCTTCCACCATCCCAACCTCAAGCATTGTGAAAACAATTAGATAGTAGTGACTTCGATTGGTACTAAATGTTCGAATAAATTCCTATTCAATTACCTTCTTAATCTGAAATATGAATCTAATCTTTTTACATAACCAAAGTGTTTTATAGTGTTTTTCAACAGAGCCATAAAAATCTGCAAAACCTATTGAAGGGAACGTCTTTTAAGTTTTAACATAATCGTAATTAACAAGAAATATGAGGAAGAAAAATTGCTATAGAGACATTTCTCACTTAAGTTTCTTAAAGCTAAACTGCATTTTGCTCTTGTCTAGCAGCCAATAATGAAATGACACTCGGCCCTTTTTTAAATTGCTTAAGCTTTTTCAGAATTGGCAAGTGTAAGGGCTGTGCATAATATTGTATAGTATAGCTTGTTATGCTTACAAGCTTCAAGTAACTACAAATGTTTATGGTGAATTTTAATTTTTTAATATATATATATATATATATATATATATATATATATATATATATATATTATTGCCGTCCCCAACCCGCTGTCCCCTGAAAAATTTGAAGATACGCTCTAGCCGTCCCAGAAACACGTCCCCCATCCCTGCCATTCCCCGTCCCAAAAACCAATGCAACATAGGTAATTAACCATAAGCTATAACATTTATGTGGAAAAGGAATACGCTAAAGTGAAGTTGATCCAGGGAGATGGTCGGAAAGAATATCAACTGATTGCATATATTTCTTACAGCACTGCTCTTTCTGCCATGCAGTTTTATGTGACATGTTTCTGAAGTCGTAATGTGGAAGAAATGCCCAATTAAAGTTTTTAGTTGGAACTTGGAAGTGCTTTTCATGACACAAGGGGCCGCAACACAAATAATGGACTTCCTTTGGCTTAAAAGTCAGGTCTGGGGTATCTATTCCACCAAAGTAACCTGGACTTGCACGTGGGGTCATCCCTTTCAAACTAATGCCATTTGATTGGGGCAGACTGCAGCAGGAAGGGGGACCACTTGACAGGCCATCGATCTCACCGATGAACCAAAGAATTGTTGGCAAAATCCCTAATTATAGTAAAGTATCAGTGCTTGGCTTTCCATGGAAAAAGTTCAGGTCAAGTTGAAGCTGGGCTAGTTTAGATTGAATCAGGTCAATTGTTAAGACATGAATAAATTGAGGCTCAAAATTTTAGGATTTGGGGATTCTTGAGTTAGTGTGTTAAAGAAGCTATAGACATTCATAACATCAATTAATTGGAATCTATACATTGGCATGATAAAATTTAAAATTAGCAATATAAATTAATATACTGAATCACTGAACTCAATGTCATAGCCTTCCAGAAGCATATCCCAAGGTCCTTTTAGAGTTTAGAGGTAACTTCAAATGCTATTTTCTCTTTCTTTTACAGTTCCTAGGCATCCGCCATAGCCACTCGTAGGTTATAAGCTCATGGGCTTGTTTTAGATCTGTCTCTCTTTTTCGATCCATTTAAGAATCCACGAATCCTAAGAGAAGATGCAGTTGCAGATAGTGGTGCAGCCTGCAGGTGCAGCACTAGATTTAGAGACTGAATTACTAGGGCTCTGGTCAGTTGTATTCTCTATGGGGTAATTTTATTTTTTCAAACTATTGTTGCCACATGTCATGGTCACCTTGATATGAAGCAGTTAGGTTAAGCCAACATGAGATGAACTGAGATTCCTCTGTTTTTTTATTTCAAACATCGATATGGATACACGTTTTAATTCCCTAAAGACCTAGGTATACGTTCCAGAATTCATTTTAATGGGATTCCATGCATTACATGGAAGCATTACTATCAAGGATCGCTAACCATTCCCTATGAATTTGGGAGCATTTCCTATATATCATATATGCAGAAAAAAGGGAAATTTCAGGAGATAATAAACAAAATTATACTGGAATGTTATCCCAACCTCCCCGAGTTTTCTAGTGTTTCAAGTTTTATGATTCATGCCTCCAAAGGATTACCTCATTCCCGAACCTCTTTTGTTTGGAGTTTCATATTTCTTTTGTGAATTTGTATTCACACACTCATTCTACAGAAATATTTCAATTTTCCATACTTAAATGAATTTGATTGGCATTCCTGTACCTGAACTAAAGGTACCTCCATATGACTCTTTAGCTGGGGCTATCTTTAACATCATGCTAACAGAACTTTGTCTGTTATGATACAATTATTGTGCAATCCACTGCCATACTTTTTTCTAGTATATACTTGAATGCTCAACCTTAAATACTCAAGGTCATGGAATATTGAACAGATCTTTACAGGAAATGCCTCAAGTTTTCAGCATAAAATTTGGCACTGGATTGAACCACTTTAAATTTCTCAATGTTAATTAGATTTTTTTTACCGGACCTTTTGGTTCTTTAACCAAGTACCTTGGTTGTAGCATCAAGGTGGCGCCACAACTCTTCGTCGTGTTTTTTCAGAAGATCTGTCATTCGTGCCATTGTAGAACGAATGCCTACAGCGGTATTGTCCAATTTCTGACAAAAATGATCCAAAAAATTACTCAGCAACTCCACCAAACAAAAAAAGGCATCTGCTTCTGCATTGACCTGAAAAGAAGTAAGTCAGATGAGGAAGAAATTAGAATCCAAAATCCCTCAAAATTCTATCTTATAAAAAATTCAAACTTTCAATTTGAAAAAGGTGTGGTTCTGCAGTGGCTTTTCTAAAAGTTGCAACACGAAAGTGATATTTTATAACTTCATGGCCCTAAATTGAAAGCACTAACCAGTTGCGGCCGGTTATCATTTGCAAGTTAAAGCTGGAAACATGTATTGGAAATAAAAATTGGTATGAACACGACAATAATACTTGCTTTTGTCTTGGGTTGAATGTGAAGAATCCTAAGTTGACCTGTTTCAGAGTTACAAATTCTGCACAAATGGTTGGTGTGCTTTTGATGCATTTCAATTCTTGCAAGATGTTCCTTTGATCTTGTTGATTATTTCACACATGCTGAACATAAAATGAGAATAAGTCACAAATAACTGAAGATTGAAGCCTCTCCAGGTATATAGGCCTTTTATGCAAAGGTCAACATTTTCACTTAAATCATTCAATGGACACAATTCTATCATTACTCTCTCTTACAAATAGGGAGCAGGTTGTCTATAAACTAGGTACAAAGAAAACATGATAGGCATTTACTTACAGAATACAAATTGAAATGCATATGCTACAGTCCATATGTTATAAGTAGCCTTATTCCCTACATACACGTGTGCCAAGTTTTCATGAGGTCCATACCTTTTTTTTCTGTTCTTTTAAAGAGCAAGGTCCAACAGAGTGAGGCCCAATTTGACTTTGCATTCATTGGAAAATTATTTTCATAAATTCTCCTTTAAACCTGTCATCTTGGAAAGTTTCATATTACTTATATTCTCAAACAATTTTTTTATAGTTTGTGCCCAAGGACAATAAGACCATTTTTCATGGACTATAAAATCGAATCTTTCACAAAAGGGTTTTTCTCAAAATCATCTCAATTCAACATTCGTGAAAAACCTAATATTCTTACTAGCATGTGGGAAAATGTTATCTGTAAAATTATTTGTCAAGATACAATGCCTAACAGAATTAAAACTCAAAAGCACTTGTTTATGGTTTTGACAAAACTTTACTAGAAAGCATATAACAATATCTGATACCAAATAAAATAGGAGTGGGACTACACGGCCACTGGAAAAGAATGAGGGGTAATCCTAAATGTAACTACTCTACAATGACCCAGTAGTCAGACCCTGAGCATATTAAGAATTAAAACTCGGATTGGCTGAGGAGAGCAGATGAGGTGAGAAAATTACCTAGGAATCCTTTCAGGGGTCCAATTATAACAAAAATGACAGAAAAGTTAGTGTGTCTCGACTCTCAATAGACATTAGACATTGGATCTATGCAACAGAAACTTTAAATTTAGAGTTAGTGTTGAAATTTGATTGCCTATCTTGGATATATGATTATATCTGGAAAAAAAATTATCTTAAAATATTATAATTTTCTTTTAATAATTTATGTATTAAAAAATGTGTAAATCACACTTCATAATAATTATAAACAACAATTTTTATGCATTTGGGTATATTTTTACCATATGTTTGATGGCTAATTTTTGAATTGAACATCATACTTGATGATAAAAGTAGTAAAAAATGTGTAAACCACACTTGATGGCAAAAGTAATTTAAAATGTATAAAAGCATGTTAATTTTCAACTATGTTTATGGCTCATTCCTGTGTCAATAACTTTACTAATATTAAACCCCACAACTTTACTAATATTAAACCCCACAAATACTCAAGGGAAATGTTTTCTAGAAGTTTTGGGAAATGTTTTTTTAGATGTATCTTGGAGATTTTAGTTTTTCATAAATGTTTTTGAAAATTTAAGTTGGGAAAGTTCAGAAATGTCGTTTCCATAGTTTTCTTTTTTAAATAATTTATAAAATAATAAAGAAAAAGCTGTTAAAAATTGAAAAATTGAGAGTTCCTACCCATACATCTATATGGTCACTACGTGCACATTTTTTTTCCTTCCCGTACATCCATATATAGATACGTTGTTTGAAGTTTCCCATTTCTCGAAACTTTAAAATGCAGACCCACATTGCTTTGGGGTGCCAAGTGGTGGTGCCCACATTTATGCTCACTTGACCGATAAACACCCCACCTCTAGATCTCATAACTGAATCCGTGCCATACAGAGTACTATCCATTGGGTCTGGTCAAGCCACTAGAGTTCTATTGGGAGGTTTTTCCCCTCAGCTTTTGATGTTAGGAGAGACGAATCATTTTTCTACAAAGCTTCTCCCATGATTGTGTAGCCAGGTCCCCTCAGCCTCGGGTACTCTTTGGAGGACATCGTTAGGGTTTGCATTGGTCCCTTCACAATGAGAGATAGGGATACCTCTTCTGCCTCTACTTCTAAGTTTTTTTTCAATTTATGATGACAATATTGAGTTAGGGGCTTGTACCTCTTATGATTTTCCTCTTTTGCTTTACCCAAATCATGTTACTCTTTTATTGACAATGGTATCTCTCCTTTTTTGTAACTTTTTATTGTCTAGAAGGAGTGTTCTAGACACTCCCATAGTTTATTGAATACACATTGTATTTTCTAGTTCCATTGACCTATTTCTTGATCATTTGTTGGAGATTAATAAAATTATCTTATTTAATTTCATCTATGGACTCATGGAGAAGTATAAGGTTCACACAGTTGCAAAAGGATACTCTCAGAGCAAGGGCATTGACTATGAGGAGACATTTTCATGTGTTTCAAAGATGTCATTTATCATACAGTTGTTCACATTTGTAGCAACATGTGATCTCAAGGTTAAGCAGTTGGATATGAAGTCAACATTTTTGAATTGAGACTTGAAAGAGGAAGTATACATGGGAAAACCTTAAGGATTCAAGGATGAGGAAAAGGAGAAGATTGTATATAGGCTTTCGAAGTCAATATATAGCTTGAAGCAGTCACTGAGGCAATGGCATCAAGAATTTGATGGATTCATACTACAACAAGGCTTTGAGAGGAGATCAGTATATCCCTGAATCTACTTTAAGATGTTCAATGTGTATGTGGTAATTATTGTCTTGTTTGATGACAACATCTTGTTAGTGTTGAGATTTGGATACCTTGGAAAGTGGTCCCCATGTGCTTATGAGTCTCTAAGCACAAAGGGGGAAGACTATTACCCTCATACTTTACTTTATGATTCTAATTTCACTTTGACTTAGGAGTTTTAAGTCAAAAGGGGGTTTTTAAGTCCAAAAGTGAAAATATGTCACTAGAATCATAAAGTGACAATTAATTTATTAGGGCAGATGTAGACATAAAAGCAACACTAAGGAGAGTGGGTTTCCTTGGTGAGATTGTTGGAGTTGATCCTACTACGTGAGACAGACTTAGTTAGATCTAATCTAGGCATTTGATATTTTAGGGTTGGGATGGGGAGACAAAAAGGAGGGAAAAGAGCATTTGGAGACTCATTCTTCACTTGAGACTAGTGGAGAAGAGAAGGAGGGCGCAAACTTTGAAGAGGAGAAGAGGGCGCACTTCACTGAGGGGTTTGAAACAAAACCTTTGAGAGCTTGAGGAGGAGCTCTTAGTTGCTTGGAGCTTACATGGAGAGTATTTCCATGGAGTCTTAGCCTTCACTTCGGAGGGAGCACTTTGCTTGGAGGAGGAGGCATCTTGAGGAGGAGAGGCGCATTCTTTATGCACTTCATTTTGCTCATGGGAGGAGGAGGACTTGTCCGGATCGGGTTGAGGTTTGATGCATTGGGAAGGGAGAAACTTAAAGGTAAGACTACAATGAAGGGACTTCGATTTAGATTCGGTTATTCACATGATCATTACACTTGGAGGAGAGTAGGTTGAGAGGGTGGCGGCTACATTGCTTGAGATGCACTTGGAGGATTGAGCTCACGGCCAGTTTCAGTGGAGAGGCAGAACTGGAGAGGACATTCCTGTGGAGGGTTTGCTATTGGGCAGCAGGATGAGCTTAGGCCTGGTTAAACTGAGAGGAGCAACAAAAGAAGGAAAACACCACAGTTAGGGCACTTCTCTTTCTGGTTCTTATTGCAAGACTTGTGAGGAAGCATAAACCTCCTGAGGATTCCATTGTATTTCATTACTTATTGTATCTTACTTTAATCACAGTTATATGAGACTTATCCCAAATTGGTTTCCCAGGACTTTATCGAAGTCATGTTGATCAAAAAATACCTGTGTCAAATTATGCATATTTAGAAGTGTAGATCAGCATTTAAAGTTTCAAGATCTAGAGGTATTATATGTTTTGAGTTATAATGCATGTGCTAACATTCAGACAAGAAAACACTTGCAAGGACACTATAAAACACCCTATAAAACATTGAGCAGAAAGTAGGATGATTGTTTGCTGTCCTAAAACAGCAAAGAGACAGCCATCTGCAGTTGAAATTTAGAGCCATACTAAGGTCAGGGCAGGACCATGATGGCCTCCACTCAGGACCTGAGACTCTACATGGTATAGAACCAGGGATGGCTTAGACCTGTTGATTTTGGAGCACTTTTTGGAGGTTTGGAGAAGGTTTATATCAGATTGTTGGCTATTTTGGACCTTAAGTTTATAGATCAAAACTTGATGATAAACTTCGATTTGAAGGTACCTCTCTTTCATTTCCAGTTGCATAGCTCAGGGCAGATTTTGGGCAGCTAGTTTACAGAGTTGGTGAATGATTTGGCCAGGTAGATTTGTTGGGCTGATTTTTGACACTTGTGGGCAACCTCTTTTCACACTTGCGTTGACAGGGGTGAGAGCAGCAGAGAGCGACCTCTTTTCACACCTAGAGATTAGGAGTGAGTGCGTGGATTTGCTTGCCTCTTTTTGTGTTGGCAGCGAGTGGCCGGCGTTCCCTTTGCAGTAGGAGCATCAGTGAGTACGGTTGGGAGACATGGTAGTAGCATCTGAGATGGAGTGGGCCAGGGCTAGCGAGGGCTATGGCCCAGTGCGTCATGGAAGGCCAGGATGGTCTTAGTCTTGGAGGACCTCGACTATGGGACATAGTTGAGGCAAATGGGTTGATTTCCACCCTTATTCCTGTGGCGCTCAGGTCTTGGTGTGGAGATACAAGGAGAGGAACAACAAAGATTGAAAGGACTATTCCCGATGGGTCAGGGACCACATTATATACCATGTGTGGGAGGCTGTACATATCGGATGTAGGCATCTTTATATAGCCTTCTGAGAGCACAAATGAGAGCAGGAAGATGGTTCTTCATGATCGACTTCGAGAACATTCGCATGCTCAAGGATGGTCGGTGACTTCATTCTCCAACCTAAGATTCGCTCGAGATGGGGAGACGAGCTAGGCCAGGCCGGAGGTCGTTGTACCCAACTCTTTGGTGGGGGCAAGCTTACATAAACTTCATAAACCGTTCCATTTATCCTGGGGAGTCTCGTTGCACTAGAGGCCACCCACCATAGGAAGGATGGATGACTTAGCAGAGGAGATCAGGTAGCATGAAGATACGGGCTGATAAGCAGTTCAAGTGATGAGAACTTGCTCTTTGGACAAGAGGCAAGAAGAGGCTAGCCATGGTCACGCAGGTCCCAAGATTGGGAGCCCAGACCTCGAGGAGGAGTGGAGGAGGGCTGATGCTTGATGGTGAGAACAGGTGGAGAGAGGAACATAGGCAGTGGATGCTTGCTTGTGGAGAGAGATGGAGTCACTATAGGGACGGTGTCCCAGCTCAAGAAGAGAAGAAGAAAGCGGCCGGAATGGGTGTTGGTAGGAGATGGAGGTTTGTGACCAGGTTTGCGGAAGGTGGCATTCATTGCACTTTATCTACCATTACCATCCGGCATTAGTTAGAGGCCAAGGTTGGTAGGGACCGCTAACTCCTGGCCCAGTGAAGTGGAGAATCGGACTCGGTGTCCACAGACTGATTGAGTGGGTATTTGGTCCACCCGGTTATAGCTCTGGATTTGATGATAGGGTAGGCAGAGAGATGGTGCTCTGACTTGTTTATCAGGAGGATGGTAGGGAGGGCTGAAGCGGCCTGCCCCATTATAAACAGGCCGAGATCGAGTTACAGGATCACTTAAATTGGAGGTGACTTGGCGGGGAGGCAAGAGATTAGTAGCTCTTAGTGATAGACCAAAGAGACTCTTAGTGAGATCACCAAGTGAGACTCTGGTGAGAGGCAAAGGCACGTGAATCTGGTGGGGAACAGGGCAGAGATCATATTTGGGGTGACGATAAAGTCTAGGTGATCTGAGATATAGATGGAAATTGATTGCCATTTATAGTCCATCTAGGTGAGTAGTCACTGACAGGGATCCCTTTGGCTGATAGAGGTCACGACCATACTCACAGAGCATATGCAGAAACAGCAAGCATTAACTAGAGACAGTTGGTGGTGACACTCCCTCGGTAAGAGGAGTGTTGAGATTTGGATACCTTGGAAAGTGGTCCCCGTATTGCTTATGAGTCTCTAAGCCCGCGAAGGGGGAGACTATTACCCTCATGCTACTTTATGATTCTAATTTCACTTTGACTTAGGAGTTTTAAATAAAAAGTGAAATTATCCCACTAAATCATAAAAGTGACAATTAATTCTGATAATGGGTGAATTAATAGACATAAAGCAACTAAGGAAAGTGGGTTTCCTTGGTGAGATTATTGGAGTTGATCTCACATTAGGATGGGCTTGGTTAGATCCAATCTAGTCCATTGATCTTTTAGGGTTGGGTTGAGGAGGCTAAAGAGAGGGGGCCAGGGCATTTGAGACTCATTCTTCACGAGACACCCATGGAAAAGAGGCACATCACTGAGGGAGGGCACTTCCTTGAGGGTTTGAGACAAAATGCCAAGGAAAACAGGAGAACTCTGAATTTAGGTACCTGGAGAGGCATTTCCATGATCTTAACCTACTTGGAGAACTTAGGAGGAGGAAACATCTGAGAAAGTTCTTTGTCTGTTATACGAGGAGGACATGGGAATGGGGTTAGGATACATTAGGAGAGATTAGGTACTAGTTTACAGCCTGGAAAGACTGATTTGAGTTGGTTATTTCATTATGATGGTTTTACCTTGGAGAGGCCTTATGAAGTTAAGGAAAGAGGCTAGAGCTACAGTAGCAGGTCTGCTTGGAGGATTCGAGCTCGGACAATTTCAGTGGAGAGAAGCTGACAGGAAGGACATTCATATGGAGGGATTTCTTCATTAGGCAACAGATGAAACTTGACTTTCAGATTCATTACAGACAACAAGGAAGAGGCTGCGTTTGAGCATTTCTCACCTACAGGATTTTCTTATTCTGAGGCTAAGTAGAGGAGCTTTCTATGTATACAGTTTCTATTGTATTCCATTACTTGTTGTATCTCTTACTTTAATCACAATTATATAGACATATATCCCAAGCTGGTTTTCCAAGGGAGTTTTGGATCAGTCATGTTGACCAAAAATACACAAGTCAAATTTAGCCATGAAACAGAAGTGTAGATCGGCATTTTACCAAAGTTCAAGATCTAGGAGTAGTGTTATGTGTTTTAGGGTTATATTGCATGTGCTAACATTGAGATAAGAAAACACTTTTAAGGGCACCTTAAAAGAGCATAACCTATAAAAACATTGAAGCCTGAGAAAGTGGGATGAACATTTCTTTGTCCTAAAAGCGACAAAAACATTGAGCAGAAAGTGGGATGACTGTTTGCTGTCCTAAAACAGCAAAAGAAGACAGCCATACAGTTGAAACTTAGAGCCATACTAAGGTCAAGGACAGACCTTAGATGGCAGCCTCATAGGACCTCAGAATTTCTACAGTTAGTTATTAACAACCTAAGAATGATTAGGTCGACGAAGCCTCAACTATCTTCTTAGTTTGAGATGAAAGACCTTGGTTCTATGGATTACTTTTTGGGATTTGGGTAAATTCAATAAGATAGAATGAATCAAAAAATCTTTTTAAGTCAACATAAGTTGATTGAGAATATTCTAAAAAGGTTTAAAATGGCTAATAGTAGGTTGTTGCAGATGCCAATGGAACTTGGCACAACACTATCCATATTGATTAGTCTAGACTTCAATGATGATTAGAAGGAAACAAAAAGGGCCTTATAGCAGAGTGCGATCGAAAGCTTAATGTTGTTGGTTTGTAAAAGGTCAGGGATCGCACAAGTAGTGGGAGTCATCAACATATTCATTGTTGATCCAAGTTGATGACATTGGGTCATTGTGAAGAGAATATTTAACTATCTGCAATTAATATGGTTGTAACCAACAACCAAGTTTACTCGGATATACGATGTAGATTAGATAGGCATTGTCGACATTAGAAGGTCAATCACAGGTTATGCATTTAATTTGTGTGGTGGCATTGCCAATTGGAGTAGACAAAGGTAAGCAACTATGCATTGTTGAGGATGGAATTTGAGTATATAGAGGTGAGATTGACATGTAAGGAGGTTGTGGCTTCAATAACTATGCAACATCATTCATAAATGGGAAAGCCCATGCCAATATATTGCGATAGTCAGAGTGCAACAACACTAGCAAAATATCCAACTTAGCACATTAGGTCAAACTGCACAAACATTTAGTAACATTTCATCGAGGAAATGATAGACTTTATACAAGTATTATTAGTTAAGTGTCGGATTGAAAAATGGTTGCTACCTCGTTTAACAAATATATGAGTAGTGAGGTTCAAGTAGTATACAGGTTCCATGGGAGTTTATGAACTTAACTGTTGAATGCCCATTGAAGTATTTGGTAGATGAAGAAAAACTTAAAAGTGATTTCCAATTGGGAGATTGTTAAGGTGTGACAAATCACTTAATCATCCTTAATTAGTTTAGAGCAAGACAACCTTGGTTGGTTTGCATGTTAATGGAATTTGACACTGGCCAATGGAGTTTCAGTCCATAGAGATCTGACAAGGACTAGGAGATTTGTGACTAAAGCCACACAATCAATCTTTTCTTTTTGTAGACTACCAGCTAACTATAGCTAACATAGGATAACTAAAGATGTTAAACCACCATGATGTATAAACACACATAATGTATTTTGCAATTGAAAATGCAAGATGTCTTGAAGTCAAGATGTAAAAAGATTGTTATATTATTCTTTGGGCATATCAACATTGATGTAGAACAATGAGGACAAAATTTTGTGTTGAAATAATATGTGTTTATTTGTAGATGCGAATTCAATCAACATTGATTACTATTACATGTTTATGCTCAAATGCTTATTGTTATTTCTACAATGAACATAGATCAATGTTTATATAATGTTCTATTCTCCATGTCGATGTAGTTGATATTGGAGCATGCCAATATTTATTTGACATATAGTATTAAAGTTAAGCCATTGGTATAACACCTAGTAAATATCTGGAACCTTCTCACTACAAATGTGAAGATTGTTATGGGAAAAAATAAGTTTTGGGGTCTCTTAGAGGTGAGCTCGTTTCTCTTAAAAAATGGGATAAAACTATAAGTAGGTCAATTCCTTTCAACCATTAGGGAATTTTAAACATGAAACAACAAACACATAGCAAGTTATTAGATCTCTGGAGCTCTATCCCCATGCTTATTAACACCATCCAATGTAATTCACCTATGCCTTATTTCTCCTTTTCTCCATTGTAGAAAATGTATCAGTGAGGCTACTTACGTCTACAAAATTTACAAATTGTTGTTGAATTTTACATGCTTCATTAGGATTGTATATCATTTTCATGGCTTTGTGAAATCCTTTTTCACCTTAGGATCATTTATTGGTGCAAGTATGCTTCAAGTCTCCAGTTAGCACTTGGCATTAAGTACATAAATAAACATATGAAGATGAGTACTCATCTTGTTTTTCCTCTTCTATATCAACTTCTAGAGTTTTTTAAAAGATTCCAAAGATGGATCTCTCTTCTAGAGTTTTTTAAAAGATTCCAAAGATGGATCTCTCTAATGAATGATGGATTTTCTTTTCATGCTATCATTTACCTCATATTTTCCTAGAAAAATTTGAATTTGCATAGCTTATCATCTCAACAATTGAAGATTTGAATAAAATAATGTATTTACAATAATTCTGCCAATTATTGTGCAAAATCATCTATTTTACTTTCTTTCATTGTACCATTTTGAACTCATCCCCTTTAGACCAATCATCTCTAATATTAGTACATTCCAAGGCCTCTTGCACCTCAATCATACACTCAAGAAGAATGAAGACCTCAATCATACACTCAAGAAGAATGAAGAAGGTTGTATATGATGTAGTAGTAGGATTTAGGAACTCTTTAGCATGCATCATATAATTAGCTAAGGAGGCACAATGGTTACCATGAACATTTGGGGCTCTCTTGTAGTTAAAATAATATAGATGTTCAAAGGAATTTCACAAATGCAATGTTATTTTTATCAACAAACCAAACTAGAAATTCTATTCATCAAAGAGATGAAATATATACATCAATCACTGAGCCGTTGAAACTAGACCTACAACAATGGATAAAACTAAATGTCCAAAGAATTTGAGCTAAGTTCTAGATTAAAACAAAAATTATACAATTGTAATAGTAGTCTGAATATCTATCTATATCATGAGACTTTGTTTCCATATAATAACATAAAATAAGTCTATAATTTAAAAAAAAAAAAAAACATCATTCAGAGGTCTAATGAGGAAAGGGGCCACCTGCCCTCTCATGAAGAGACTGGTCCAGAGTCCTGGTGGAATTGGCTTGCTGGTCTTCCGCATGGTGGTTTTGGATATTCAAACGATCAAGAATGTCTTGGAGTTCCTAGCGAACCACAACTAATTGTTCCAGAATTTATTCTTTGTCCTTTTCACTATCCAACAATATCTTACCCATGAATGTTTTAATATGCCAATACAAGTCGACCGTCTTTAGGAACTTGGTATCCCTGCATCGAGAGCTGCCCATGTCGGGGTACCAGGTTCCAATCTCTCTGCATCAACCTCCCAGTCATGTACCTTTGCACGTTCTTGACGTACCTCTCCTTCCACAGAGGCGAGAGCGGTCTGAATGCACAGAGGAATTTGCTGAAGGAATTCTTTTGTCGCCTCTTATGCTAAGAGATGAAATCTTGGACTTACAGGCTTGGGGTTGATGTTACTAGATGACGAAGGGTCAGGAAACCCCTTGCGCCCTCGGCGATAGCCCCTTTAGTAACCTCGTAAAAGCGACATTACTATAGGTTGAACAGTGCACGAGGGTGGATATACACACGAGGAGGCCTTTGCAGCAAGGGGGTTGCCTCGTTCTGTATCACAAAGTTGACTGGCAGGTTGCCATCCGCAGCAATCAAACTATTAACCAACAATGCGACCAGGCTCCAAATGATGACCCTCATACTTGCGGAACAAGCCATCCCTTCGGTGAAGTGAAACTGGTTCAATGATGATTGTCTTCCAGAGCTGAGTAAAGGGAATTTATATCGCATAATTGTTCATCAATGCCATCGTACACATGAGTAGATGGCCTGGTACTTTCCCGCATCTCAACCGATGCCTCACACGAACCCATTCTCATTACCATCAATCTCATGATTTCTGATTGACAGGTGTCACACATCGCTCCCAGGGGCTTTTTTTTTTTTT
>SNQJ01S0012545.1:112782-184221 GCA_010110895.2 Picea sitchensis
CCAGCAACTCCGAGGCTTCCTTTCCATACCTTCGACAAGGTTTTAAGAGCGTCTTGCTGGCTCATTTTGGTCTCCTGGAGCAGTAGGATGCTTGCTTTCGAAGCTTTGATAATATCCTTGAGCGCTTCTTCCTTCCTTTTGCTACCCATTCCTCTACAGTTCCAAGAGGTTATGATCATTATAAACCTTGAGGGGAGGGGTGGCCTCCTTGGGAGGCTTTGGCTTGCTTCCTTGTGTGACGAACGCTAATCAGCTGCTTGATGGTGGGTTGTGACCCGTTGAGGACATCTTTGTAGGTTTCCTGGTCCCTCTCAGTTTTTTTTGTTTTCCTGCCTCTTCTTGTTTTCTTTGGAGTGACCCAAACTTCGTTTGCCTCATCTGAGTCGCTGCCTAAGGAGATCTCCCCTTCCTCTATGTTTTGACTGCCTTCCGGCCTTTGGGGGGAGTTTGTTTGCGCCCCTTCTTCTTCTGCTGGCTGATTTCCCTTGTCTTCGGAGTTCTAGTCTCCCTTTGCTCCCTCTTGCGCTTCTTTACTTGGAGCTGGCTCCCCTTCCTCCACTTCTTTAGCCAAGATACTGAAGTTGTTCTATGTTTCCTTGGTCCCTGAAGATTTGGCGTTTGGTGGGTTTGTCTGTTCATTTCTTTGACCCTTCGCTTTGGATTTCCCTTTCCGGGCCTGTTGCCAACCTTCTTCCCCTACTTTCTCTGTGGGGGGACTCTTTGGGCAGTTCCTTTGGAAGTGGCCATATTCGTGGCAGCCTCTGCACTTGAACGGGAGTTGTTCGTAATCCATCTTTTGGTAGTGGTGCCAGTCACTGACTTTTAGTTTTATTGCTTCGGGTAGACCTACCTCCAGGTCAACCTCCACGCAGATCCGCGCACAGGAGTACTGGTCTCTTGGCTCTGCTCGGTCAATGTAGCGTCCTAGACCATTCCCTATTGCCTGAAGCGAGATGGTGTTCCAGCAGTGAATCGGGAGGTTAGGGAGTCTGACCCAGACCAGAACATCCTTGGGAACTTCTAAAGCAAGGTCAAGGCTTGGGGTCCATCGATTTAAGTAGATTCCTTGGGTGCCCATGAAGTATGGGCCATTTCTGAAGATCAAATCTCTATCCTCCTGAGAGATAAATTCGAAAATGAAGTACCCTCACCCGACCGCATAGCATGTAACACTATTTGTGATCAGCGGCATCCAGTTTCGTTGTATCCAGTTGTTTGTAGATCTGGTTGAGGGCCAAAGCCCCATGAACTGACCAACAAGTCCGCGTTCAGAGAGGGATAGGGCTACTTTCATTGGAAGTTCGGGCGGCAGATCGATCTCTGGAATAGCATCCATTTTCTTGACAAAGCTCGGGGGTGACGTAGGGGTCGGCTTCTTGCTGCAAGCTGCAACCAGCTTCCGAAAAGAGGTGGAGGGGGAAGGAGGGGGCGGCTGCTTCCCTCCTTGAACTACCATGGCGGCGCACCAGAGAACCCTAGGCTTTACCAGGGCACGAGGTCAAGGTCGCGATGGGATTGTTGTCACTTGCACATAATCATAACAGATGATGTTATCTTAGTGAGCGCTTTATCCTTCACGCAGAGCCAAATAAAAAATTGAAGTTTAAGTGGTATCGACCACTTCCAAATCTTTTGAAGCCACGAGATATCCACATCATTGGCTAGAGGTTGAAGGAGGGCCGCATAGACGTTTTTAACGGTGAGAATGCCAGAGGCATCACCTCCGGCCCATAGGAGAGTGTCCTGCGAATCTTTGAGAGAGATTCCGGCAGATTTCAAGGCTGTAGTATAGGCGTCCCATTCCATTGCCAGCGGTCCCCAGAGCTGTAAATCGTTGTTGTGATACTAGAGGTCGGGGAGAGGAAGGGCGCAGGCTGCCACTTTCACCTGCGCCAGGCACCCGAAATTTAATGAAGAAAGCTGTGATCTGAGATGTGGCGAGAGGATCGAGAGGTTCTCCAAACCGAGAATTTTATCCCTCCCAAGTAAAATCTCAGTACCCGATCCGGGCTTCCATCGAAGCCAGTGTAAAATCATCGTTGAGGCAGAGGTCAGGCCCTTCCAAAAGGGTGAAGCCCTTCTCTGATCAAGTGAAGTCTTTCGTAACCAATGGAGGAGAGGAAGGGCACCAAGATATTTATCCATAATGACTCGGTGCCAAATGTTGTCATGTGTGATCGCTCTCCAGAAAGAACAAGCCAGGAGTGTCGTGTTGAAAATAGAAAGGTTCTTGAGCCCCCACCCCCCATCCTTTCGGGGTCTAGAAAGTGACTGCCAGCTGCAAAGGTGAAAACGGTGTTTCCCAGCAAGGTCGTTCCACAAGAAGTTAAAGGAGAGCCTACGTAGCAAAATAGTGATTTTGTTTGGGATCCGCTCAAGAGTCATCCAGTAGACATCAAGACCTTCAAGCACCGTTTTGACTAGGATAAAACGCCCACCCAGGGACAACCACTTATTACACCAAAAGTCTATTCTCCTTTCGAATAATGCCACTAGCCAGTTCCAATCTGTAGAGGTGGAGGCTCCCAGTTTCAGCCGGTAGCCCAGGTAACTGAATCCTTCTTTCAAATCAAAAAAAGAAAAGGGGATGGAGTCTTTGAGTAGCGAAAGCTCAGCCTCAGATAATCCCCAATAATGAACAGTGGATTTTAAGGAGTTAATGGTCAGACCCGAAACTGTGCAAAAGAGTTGAAGTACATCCAAAATAACAAGCCACTCCGTAAGGTCAGCTTTTGACATTAGGAGAATGTCGTCAACGAACATGAGATGTACAATCTTGATGAGTTTTGATACCTTTATACCAGAGATTCGGTGTTCGGAGATGGATTTTGCAAGGAGAAGGCTAAGGCTTTCTATAAAAAGGATGAAGAGGTATGGAGAGAGTGGGCATCCCTGTCGGAGCCCTCTTTCACTTTTGAAGAAACTAGATGCCTCCCCATTTATCAACACCGCAAAATTAGCACTAGTGACACAGGACAAAATCCAGTCCGTGAACTTGTCACCAAAGCCCACTGAGTGAAGGATTAGTCTCAAAAAAATCCAATCTATGCTGTCGAAAGCCTTTTTGAGGTCTATTTTCATGATCAAAGCCTTTAGATTTTTTTGTTTGATGGAGTGGATGCTCTCGTGGGCAGCACCAATGGCATCTTGTATTCTTCTACCTTTTAGAAAACCGAGTTGTTCAGCAGATAGGCTCCTTTCCAGATACGGCTTCATCCAGTTAGAGATAACTTTTGAAACTACCTTGTAAATAAGGTTGCACAAGGAGATTGGTCTGTAGTCATTGAAGGAGACTTAATTGTTTTCTTTAGGAATCAAAACCAGGAAGGTGGAGTTAAGACTTTTTGTGATCTTACCTTTGATGCGAGTGTCCTCCACCATCTGGAGGAGATCCGATCCAGCGAGATCGAAAAAGTAGGTGAAGAACTCTGTCGTCCAGCCGTCGGGCCCTGGACTTCTCTCTTTTTTGAAATGGATCAAAATTTCCTTAAGCTCCGGTAGAGTGACTGGCTTATAGAGGTCGGATGCTTCAGTGGTTGTTACCAGTTTTGGATAAAGGCTGGCAGTAACAACTTTCTCAAGAAGATTATGACTTCTGTTGGCTTTGAAAAGCTGTTCAAAATATGTGACAGCGTCCGCTTTGATTGTCTCTTGACCACGGAGAGTCTCATCACTATCGCTTTGAATTGACCAGATTTGTTTTTTGTTTCTGTTGTAACTTGCTAAATTGTGAAAAAAATTGGTATTGGAGTCTCCCCATTTAAGCCAGGTCGCTCGGCTTCGAAGTCTCCATCGCTTTTCCTCTTCCCGCAGAATGTGATCTCTGCTCCTTTCTAGCGCCTTTAAAGAATCAGAGTCTTCTAGTGACAGGGCGACTGTGGTTGATAGTAAAATGAGATTATTAATCTCAGACTCCAAGTTAATTAGATGGGCCGCCTCCGTTTCCATCTTAAGTTTACTCCAGGACTTTGAGTGAGCTTTTAGAACCTTTAGTTTCCATATAATTCTCAGCTGTGGGTTACTTTCTCTATGAAAGCACGGGTCTGTCCAGACAGAATGGACAAGATCGGAATAGTCAACTGAGGATAGCCAGTGGTGATTGAACTTGTAGGGGAAAGAAAAATGTTGGAGGGGAAGATTCAGCTTTAGGAGAATGGGCGCATGGTCAGAAAAGAAAGGAAGCTCCACCCACGAGGTTGGGAAGCCTGAGGAGGACATGTAACTATCAGAAATTAAAAAACGATCGAGCCGTATCAGAAATTAGTGAAATGGAGTTGCTCCTATTGAAATAATTGCTATGGTGCGTCTCATAATATATCTAAATAAATTGAGCAAATGGAAGACTATTTGTGGCCTAAGGTTGTCTTCAATTAGATATTGTGCAAAAGAAAGTAAATGAGATATTCACTTGAAGAGGGGCCCTACGAATAGTAAAGAGATAATAGGTTCCACAAGTGATCCTAGTATAAAAGGCGGCCTAAGGTTGTCTTCAATTACATATTGTGCAAAAGAAAGTAAATGAGATATTCACTTGAAGAGGGCCCCTACGAATAGTAAAGAGATAATAGGTTCCACAAGTGATCCTGGTATAAAAGGCTAGGGAGAAAGAAAAAATATTATATTGAAGAGTTTAACCCCACTTACAATCACTATAAAAAAGCGTACATAGGGGCGGCCAATATATCTTGGAGAGACAAAATGCCCATTGTCCAATTAAGAACCAATTCCCGTCAACTCCGTTGTGAAACCCGGCATTGGAAAAGACCAAAGGAAGCTTGGGAAGAAAGGGTGTGTATGTTATGCACCTCCGGAAAAGTGGAAACATAAAAATATTTCATTTTAGAGTGTGAAGCTTTCAAAGACAGAAGGGACACTTATGTAAGTATCTTGACAACTAGCTCTTGGAATAATTTATTCAGCGAGGGGACAATGGAGAAAGTGGGAGAGCTCATCATCAAGTTGAACAGGAAAAGGGTTGAAATGCAGAAATCGGTGTATGAGGTGGTATGTCCCATAGGCTATTGTTAGCCTCGTGGACATTAAAATTTCTTTCTTTCTTTCTTTCTTTCTTTCGCTCTCCATTAAGCCTCTCCAACACCCCATCCCGGGATTCACAAATGCAATATTACTAGACTCGGAATCGACAAAAAATTGACGAGGAAAAGGAGAAAAGAGTTTGAATCGAATCGAGAATAAATCGGGAAAAACTCGTCAAGTACAAAAAATAAAGATATGCACATATTTTGAGTTAAAAAAAAACATTTTTCATAGATATTCAATAAAGTCATGTCCATATAATGCACAATATGAATAGATGTTCAAAATTTCATGGATGAATAGGTATCTCATATATAATATAAGTCCAAATAAAGACTTGGACACATCCACTTATTGAAGTTAAATAAATAATAAATCGTAAAAAAAACAAGAAGCAGATTTTCCCATGTCTTGGGTTGCTTGACCCTCAAGGTTCTTCAAGTCCTCAAGGCCAAAAAAAAATGATCCTCTTTTAAATGAAGCCAATTGGATGTAGGATCTAGCTTTGCCTCTTTCTATTTTAGGTCAATAGTTGAATGGTCCAAACCTACCATCATCATGAAACATTGAAATGTGAATTAAAGTTTGAGGTTTAAAATTTAAAATAATCCTTTAAATTCAAATGATTAAGCCTTAGATAAACTAAGCTAGGTCTCATGTTTTTTAGTATCTCACTTTGTAATTGCTTATTGCAAAGTCAAAGATTGAAATGGAGAAATACAAGGTCATTTAAGTGCTTTTGTGTGAATTGGTTGCACTTCTTGGAATGTATTTTCTCAAACACGCTCTAGTTGTGCTCGCAACTTGAAGCACTATAAGTCTGATTTAAGATTCGAATGGTAAATCTCTTAAGATCTGGTGTATCACTAACAAATTTTTTCCACCAAAGACCTAGAAAGTGGCAAGGGTTCAAGAGTCAACATCAAAGACGATAAAAACTTAAAAGAATCGAGATAATAAAATGTAATAAAACAAAAAAAATAAAGAAAATTTAATGGATTTTGATGAAGCCTTCAAGTGTACTTGGCAACATTTTAGTCCTTTCGCATATATCATTGGTATAGGAAAATAATTTTGTAGGCACCCTATCTTGTAGTTTGGCATTGACACAAATTTGGCTTTCTTGATCAGGGATACACCTTTTCATGCATATCATAAACCCTCTACCAACCTCCCCATCCTCATTACATATGGTCTTATCATAAAAATATGTTAGGGTTAAAAAGTACCCCACAACATGTAAGGGAGAATGCAATTGCCTATCCCAATGCTCATCAATAATATCCCAAAGAGACATATGCTTGGCCTCCTCATCCTTATATCTTATTTTGATGGCCTCTTTGGTGAGACCCATTGCCTCATAAATGTAACCCATAGAGGTTTTTTCACTATCAACCATCTTGAAAGATCAAAGTCCATTGCCAAACATTTGAATTTTGATATAAACCAAATTTGAAAATGAAATGAAGTTTGACTTTGCAAATGAACATTGGAAATGTGTAAGAATTAAGTACCTGAGCCATTTGAGAAGTGACTCTGTCACAACAATAATCTCTTTAGCATCTTTCCATAAACCATCATGATTAAATGCACGCGCAACAATGTCAATGCCTTCAAGGGTTTTTCCATGTTTAGATACCATCCACTTGGGTCCCAAAAACATTCTCTTGAGATTTTCCTTTTGCTCAACCACAAATTGCAAGGAGATGAAATTCGTTGCAAATCTAGTCATTGCAGGAAGAACAAGTTCCTTGCCTTCAATGTATATTCTCATGGTGTTGAGGACATTTGCATGATTGTAAATATATTTGGTTATGGATTTTTCCGTATACACAACCTCTTGTATCTAGACAAGTCTACCAATGTCCTTAAGAGTTACATCTATGCAACATGCGACACAAGAGGTACAAAATATGGTGGGGTCCCTAAGCTCAAAAAGTCTACTAGCAACCATATAATTAGTTACATCGTCGATAACAATATGTACAACATTTTATTCTCCTACTTCCTGAATAAATTTCTCCATCTTTTCATAAATTAGTTGGGCACTCTTAACTTTGTCCAAGGCATCCACTGATTTGAGAAACATTGTTCCTTTTGGACAAGATACAAAGAAATTTATCAAATTTGTGTTCCTATGATCTATCCATCCTACACTCATGATGGTGCACCTTGGTTTTTTTCCCACGATGAACAAAACTTAGCAAGTATAAGGTTGATCTCATCAACACTTTCTAATAGAAAATATATCCTGAGGCTCTCACATGTAGGGGCTTTGAACCTTGGGCCTCCAATAGTGATTGTATCAATCATAGATTGCCAACAAGGGATTATGGCACAGTGGAAGGGATGTTGGAATAGTACCAAAAGTTAGCAATGGATTTCCTTGCTTGACTATGGACATTCTTTTTCCAACCGGTTCCATCCAAGCTAGGTTGGGCATCCAGTTGTGTGCAACGAGCAAAGAAAGCATGTATATTTCCACTTCCAATGCTCATGTTTGTAAAAATGGGAGGAGGAGGAGGAGGAGGAGGTGGCATTTGGCTTTGACTATGAGGCATTCATGGAACATTATAACTTGGGCTTGACATCGAGGATTCAATAGAGGGAGGTGACAATGGGGTATTAGAAGAAGTTTGCCCACTTGCAAGATTTGTCATTTATGCATTTATTCTTTCTTTCTTGGCTTTAAACTCATTCATGGTATCAATGGTCAAGTTGAATTGGTGTTTAATATATTGGGGAACACCATTACAATGTCATGGCTAAGAATCTGGGCAAGGTGGTATTTGAATCTAAAAATGTTGCCACTAGATTTAGCTTTACAAAATTGACATGGAAGCTTAACTGATCCTGGAATATTTCCATAGTAAGCTCAAGCAACGTTCTTCTCCATTGGCATTTTCATTTTTTTGGAACTTACTGTAATGTTCGTTGCTCATTGTTTAGGCCCGAGGGTTTACTTGATGGTTGTTCTTTAGAGTTTAAAGTTTTAAACTTTACTTGCAAGTTGCAACAAAGGTTGTCGATGACTCAATAGTATACTACAACCTATTTCAACTCCTGCAAAAAATAAAATAGCAAAACGAAAACCTAAATAACTCAAAATAACCCAAAAAAACACTAAATATTTCCTAAAAAATGTTCCTATAAACCCTAAAAAATAAAAAACAGTCAATAATTGTTGAATTAGTCTATAGGGGTTACCTCCAAGGGTGAAAAAGAAGCTAAAACGGGCCTATAACAATCACTTGCATAATAAAACCCCAAAAATTCCCATTGTTTTTTATGCCTTAGATGCTTAGCAATGTCAATGGATGGCCTTAGATGGATACTTCTTTCCTCCTGTAGCTCCATTTGTCACTATTTGTCACTTGCAATCAATTGACGAAGAAGAAACTAGCTCAAATAGTTAGAAAAAATGAAAGAAAACCCACAAAAATATGCTTTTACAGACAAAGTGTCTTGAGCTGACTTTGACTTGTGATTTGAAATCACAATTCATACTAAAATCATGATTTTCACTTGCATTGATTGAGTCAAACTTGGTCAATGTGAGTTTGAATCGACACACTTTGGATCGACTGTTGGAGGCCAATCCAATTCAAACTTGAAAAATCACAGTTTAAAGCACGATCTTGGTTTCACTGCACAAATGCCTTAGAGGGAATTTACAAGACTAGGGGTCCAAATTATATGCTTGTACCTATTTTGAATCATTAACATGGTAGATTGACAAACCAATGATGCATCTATAATAACTTGTATTACAATAAAAGGACAACCGACCTCATATTGGAAACATGAGTCCATCTTTCCATTATAATACATTGCTCTAAAAGTTTAAGACTTTTCTGAGTGGTTCACAAATGTTTGTTAAGGGTATTTCCTGATAATTTTTCAGCCATCTTGGATAATTGAACACTTTATCCTTATCAAGTTTATTTAAGGTCTTTAATTGATCCTTGCATATTTGAGTTTCCGACCTTTTTTTTCTTGGAAAAAGGCTTCTTATATTAAAATCAAATTCACAAAGTACAAAACTGATTCACATCTATTTAAAGGACAACAAAGATCACAAATATTGACATCTTTTTTTATGAAAGTGCCCTTGGTTGAAAATTGGGCCTTGAGTTCAACATACAACAACACATGAAAATAATCTAAAGAAAATTATGTTTTTTGAAGATTGCTTATATCTCATCATCCAAATGAAGTATAAACAAACTAATATAATACAATGCCAAATTTCTCGGAGATAACATGGGGCAACAATATCACTATCCCCTAATACAACAAGCTTCCAAAAAAAGTGTTGACATAGAATGTGATTTTGGAAGGCCCAAATTAGATCATAGTAGGATTTGGCACACCTATAGTGCCAAGAAAGATGCTAGATTATCTCACCCCATAATAAGGGAAATGTGCATTTGAAAAATCAAACTTAGTAAGTCTCACTTTCGAAGGTAGACCCTAGTAAATGACCAACTAAGAAAATATATTCAACTCATAAGAGACTCTATACTCCCAAACCGAGTTCAAATGATCAATCGATTTTCTTTCTTCATCCTCAATATGCCATATTCTATTGAAGATCTCCTTAAGTGTGTGTCTCACATGCAATCTCTGATACAACTAATGGGGTTTGTAAATCCAAATCAACTTATTATAACACCAAAGCAAATTCCGCCAAATAGACCCTAGGGATTTATTATACAATTTGTATGCACCTTTTGCAAGATTGAGGCTTTGTAGGTCTTTTATAACAGCCTAATCCAATCTGAGGAGGCCCTTTTTATGTGATAACAAGAACCTAAACTTTCAGTGTCTCATACTTTCCTCCCAAAGCTTACCCCACACAAAAGTCCCTTCTTTGCCAAACCATTTTAGTAGGAATCTTTCCATATGAGAAAGTGGAATTTTCTGTAACTTCCAAGAACAAGTAGTTTGGCTAGCAATGTCATAGCCCTCTTATGGCCTAGAAGCCTGCCAAGGGAGACATGCTACATTCTTTCAAGTTGCCCAGATTCTCTTGTGAATCAAGGATTATGAAATCTTGAAATTTGTTGAAATGATAAGCATATCCAATATCGCAAAGATAAAAAACATCGTGTAATCTTGCAATATGCTTACTAAATAGTATTCTAAATTTGAAAAGTCGTTTCCAAAACTCATCATGATAAAATGCCATGAAAAATCCATTTGACAAGACAAATTAACACCTTAAACACTAATGTCAATCATTCCCAAACCCCATTCTACCTCAACATTGTAACTTTTCCACTTAACCATTGTGAGACCCCTTTTACCACCACTTGGACCAAAGTTCATATAAACTTTTCTAATTTTCCAAATTGGGTGGTAGAAAGGATCTAACAAAAAAAAACATAATACACATGGCTAGCCTAAAGAATATGACAAACCACAATGAGCATGAGCTTACTTGCATGCAAAAGGTCCCAAAAGTACCAACTTGGAAATTTACATTGAAGTTTTTGAAGACCTAGTGCCACATGTCATCTAAGGAAACATTAACACCAAAGGGCAGTCCTAGATACTTAATAGTGTGCCCATCATTAACCCATCATCACAGCCAATTTAAAATAATGGTTGCAACGAGTCCTTGTTTGCCCTAGACATATACTTCTGTGATCTTTTATGCCTTCTTTCTTATTTGGAACCACTTAACTTACTCGTGAGGCCAACTTTTGCTCCCATTAGATGACAGTGGATGAAGAAGGAAGAAAATCCCTACCCCAGACACAGTCCTTTGAAACGTTAATCAGAGTGGCTCCTACTTGCTTAAATGATTTTTCTACAAGTTTTAATTCTTTCTATAATATCGCAACTTGCGCAACATCTTCGTTTTTCTCCCTCAAGTGAAATGAGTACATGAGGATGCCAGGATGCCAAATAGGTGAAATTTGGCTAAAATTGTTTTAATGAAATCATGCATATCAGATTCATAGATTGTATAATGTGAATGCAGTAAGGAAATTTGAACCTGTTCAATTTATCCATCATCAGAATCTACACTTTTAATGGATTTTTGAATTTCAAGAAAAATGAGATCATCGAATTTCCATAAAAACAAATTGATAAAAAAACAAAGAGTTACTCCCTTTCTAAGCACACTTCCCTAAATGTGCACCATTCATTGCCTTCGAATATCTTGCAAATGGCTAAGAAGAACAAAATCTTTGAACTGAAAAGTTATTGGTTATGCTCAGGGAAGTTATGTACACTTCATTCATTTTTACCTTCACAAGTAAATAATGGTCTTTCAGCTTCTGGATCAATTTTTCAGCTTTGGTGGAGAATTCCGCCGAAAGGTTTCTGGGTTATATTCTGCTTATGAAATAATGGTCTTTCAGCTTCTGGATCAAATTTTCAGCTTTGGTGGAGAATTCCGCCGAAAGGTTTCTGGGTTATATTCTGCTTATGAAATTTGTTCAACAGCTCAGATTTATAAGAGGAATCAATAGCACTATTCAATTCTGTTATCTTTGGCTAAGCAGTAGTTAGTGTGGGTATCTACTTGGTCAAAGTTCTCGTGGAGGACTTGCACCTGGCTACAATGGAAGGATGTCTATTTCGCGGGCCAGCAACTTGCATCAATGCGGTTGTCTTTGGATAGGCAGTGGGGAATGGAGATATCTATTTGACCAAAGTCGTTAAGGACTTAGCTGACCCCAATTGAAGGGTATCTATTCCAGCCCAGGACTTGCATCCAACCCCAATCATTGTTACATGCCCGCTCAAACATCTACAAACATGAACAAAATTCATGTAATTCTTTTTGGCAAGCTTCCTTTCGACGTCTCTATGGATCTTTAACTCTGCAGGTCTGCAAACTTTGACTTGCGGGTAAGGCAAACTTGCTTTTGTGGATTGCGAAATTCTTGCTTTACAGGTTTCCACAACTTGATTTTTGCGGATTGTGGAGTTCTTGATTTGTGAGTTCAAACTTCAAAGTTGTTATGGGTGGCAGGAACTTCAATTTGCAGGTTCTTGTCTTGCAGGACCCCAAAACTGCTTTACCGAATGCTACCGTCTGCAACCTCGCCTTCCAGATCTACCACTTGATCCTGAATATTTGGTTGATTTTACAAACTTTGTCTTTGCAACACCTCCTTTCTGCAACTTAATCGTACAGATTTCAATTTCACAGACTCCTCACTTCCTGCAACTTGTCCTCGAAGATTCTTTTCTTCACAACCTGTGCTTGTGGGTTTTTCAAAATATAAATAGATGTTCAATAAGAAGGAATCTTGACAGCAAAATGGCCTTTGCAGCAAGATCATCCCTGCAAGGAAATGGCACAGCAGCTAATCGACCCAATATAGTCGTTTCGATAAAATACTCTTTATGGAGACTTCTTTCAACAATGGCCAGCCTTAGCAGAATAATGGCTAGACTACAGTAGGATGACGTCCAACAAGAATAATCCTACCCAGGCAACAACTGCTCCTGGCCAAAGAAGACAATGTCAGAATCCAAAATTGTACAGAACTCGCTCGTTGATGTAGCTTAACAGAACAAAACCCTCTATCCCAAGGCCTCACTAAGATTGAACAATTCCACCCGAAGGTCATTGTTATCCAAAGCATAGGTTATAGTGCCGAGCTTGCGCTCTAATACCACTTGTCATGTATCTAATGTTATCATTTGGCGGGGGTTATCAAAATCCCAACATTCTCTGTACCATTTAGGACAATCCAAAATACCATTTATGACAATCCAAAAGTCCAAAATCCTCATGGTAACGACCAAATAACAGGTTCAAGGCCATTTAAGTAATGAGAGCCACACTAGCTGAATACAACAAAGAACCTATGAATCATAACATATTTATTGCATATAAATGATAATCCTACTAGATCCCTCACCGGCCTCGACTAGATCAACATGAGAGTAATGCGCACATGGTATGGCCTTGACAGGCCCTAACCAACTCAATGTGAGGAACATGGCAAGTTTGAGACTTCTGCGGAGATGGAGCTCCTTGTGACAACCAAGGCTAACTTGACAACTCCAACCTGGTCACAGCCAAGGCTAACTTGACAACTCCAACCTAGCACCAATCAGATCAGGGACCGGAATTTATATAAACAATCAATATAGCAACAAGACACGCAACATGCATCCTAAATTTCAATTTCCTCCCTAGTGCAGGTATGCAACCGACCGTTCAGAATGACTGCCCCAATTAGATTAGGGCATGGAATTTTTATAAAAAAATTGATGTAACAACAAGACACCCAACATGCATCATGAATTGCAATTTCCTCCCAAGTGTAGATATACAACCTACAGCTCAGAATGATTGTCTCATCATTAGAAAGTGAGATGCCACTTTCCCCATCTAATCAGTTCCTCTTTCCATGAGTTTCTTTCCACTCAAAGTATATAGATGGATATATTTGCTCCTTTCGTAATAGCATGTATGGTGCTCTATTTCCCTAGCTCACATACATTCTAATCATATAACTTGGTGATTTCGTTCATACATTCGATTTAGCCCTTTAAAAACCATCCATTAGGTCAAATCGTGATGGAATAATGATAATTGATATGAATCATAACATGCAATTGATAATCCAAATGAACTATTTTCAATGCTACCATTTATTTATTTTAGAATAGGTAAAGATTATAACAGAAAGTAAGCAATCTATTATCTTTTAATCAAGATTACTTATGAAACTGATTGTTATGAAACAGATTCACCATCTTGATTGTGATTGTTGTGAAACAGATTCACCTGAGGCATTCCTCCAGTAACCAACGATAGGCATTCCTCCTTGAACACCACCCTTCATCTCGGACAGTAATATGTCCTTGAACACCACCCTTCATCTTGGACAGTAATATGACAATGGAGCCGATCTTTGAGAATCAATATTTCCTTGAGAACTCAACAATTTGTAGCTATAAAACCCTTGCTAGCCCCTATTACTTCAAGTTGAAAGTCAATGTGCAATCTACGACAATAGATCCCTTATTGGGCTTGACTAGATCAAGGTGAGAGTAAATGTGAACATGGTATTTCCTTGTTGGCCCTGACCAACTCAATGTGAGGACATTGGCAAATTCGAGACTTCTGCGGAGATGGAGTTTCTGTTCATAGTGAAGGCTCACTTGACAACTCCAACAGGGTCAAAAAGAAAAAAAATACAACCTTCCTTGCTAGCCCCAATCAGATAAGGGGCCCTAATTTGTATAAACAATCAATGTAGTGACAAGACACCCAACATACATCCTTAATTGCAATTTCCTCCCAAGTGCACTTATGCAATTGACAATTCAGAGTGACTGTCTCATCATTAGGAAGTGAGGTGGCACTTTCCTCTTCTAATCAGTTCCTCTTCCCATGAGTTTCTTTCCACTCTAAGTATAGATGGATAAATTTGCTCCGTTTATGATATCATGCATCACCCTCTATTCCTAATTACATCACTTTGCCCATACATTTTAGCACACAGACATTCTAATAAGCCCTTTGAAAGCCATCCATTAGGTCAGATGGATGGAACAGTGACACTCGATAAGTTTGGTTGAGCTCTCTTCAATGTACACTCGTGAGGCAACTATTGTCCTCCTTCATTGCAAGCAATACTAGCGGCCAAAATGGAGTGGTGTTCTTTTTGATGTGGCTTCTTCCTAGTAAGCCACACATCGTTCTCTTCTACCAAAAATAACATGGCAAAATGGACCTTGTTTGGCAAACTAACATTGTCCTCTTCTACCGAAAACAACATGGACAAACATTATAGTGATAGTGTCCTTTCACCACAATGTTTGAAGATCTCAGAACTACATAGTATAAACGTATCCCCCGAGTCAATAATAGAGAGGTCAATGAGCATCCATATGGTTAGGGCATACCTTATCTCCAAGGCATGCAAAGGTGAACCGATGGGATTTTACCATTCACTTCCCTGGGGGATGATTAGGACAGTGGTTCATGTCATTGGGACTACTATGAAAAAGATCATGAGTGAAATGCAACATGAACTAATGAACTTTAATCATCCAGTGCCCTTAGGAGGAGGTGATCAGGAAAGAGTCTCGAGTCATTGGGATTACTGTGAGCGAATTCATAAGTGAATGAACTGCGATGATTGAAAATCCATAGGTAGTGAGTGAAAACCTTCCAAGTCACAGTGAAAATGAGAGTGCCTATAAGCAAAGAGTTATGTTTGAGCCTTGGGCTTTGCCAACTTAAAATGAAAAAATTAGAGGTTTTACTGTTTGCCTATTGGAATTTCCAAGAACATGCTAAAAGTAGTGCCTAATAAGCAAAGAATTATGTTTGAGCATTGAGCTTCTAGAACTCAAAATTTTAAAAACCAGAGGTTGTAATACTTGTCTTTTGGATTTGTCAAGAAATGCAAAAAGTAGTCAATCTTCCATAACTTCATAAATGATACCAAAGTACAGGTGGAAGTAGGCAGTTCCCAAACCTTTGTTAAGGTTATGGGCTGAAGTGCCGCTGAACCTTATGACCTGGCACAAACTCCATATGCCAGCTCCTAGTAACCACTACAAACTCAAACAAAAAAATCAAATTGTAACAATGTGTTTTCAATGAACCTCCTCATCCTATGATCTATCCCTTTCTAAGAAGATCAACAAGAAAAGTGTTTTCAATGAACCTCATCCTATGATCCATCCCTTTCTAAGAAGATCAACAAGAATATAGTTGGTTGATGAATTAGAACACCAGGAGAAGAACATTGAGAAACAAAGTACCTATAGACTGAACTTGATCAACATTATGGATGCCATCCACCATAAGAAAAGTCTTACAAGGAAGAATTCAGGACAAGCTCAAAGGAACAAGCAACTACTCTACCACGAGTTCACCATATATTCACTCAATAAGAAACTACTAACCAGTTATTGAACATTTTGATGGCGCCACTTCAGGTGCAACCTTGTTGTATAATGAATTATAAGATAAGCTTCAATATTGAAGGAAAGCATATATTTCGAACTCTATTCTTCTAGAGGAAAAAAACAATTCCAATATTTCAAATTCACAATTGATTTCAGTCATCATCTATTTTGCTGACATTTGAATCATATAAGATCATATTCTACGAGTATGCAGCTTTATATCTCTTTTCTTGTACAAGTTTGGGCAAGTAAACAGAGTATAGTTATGTTTCTTACTGCATTTCCTTCATTTGGGTCTGTTCTGAACACATGGTACAGTGGAGCCAGGACCTCATTCATCCCTTGCACATATTGAGTTGACGGGTGCAACTTTGCAAAAATGAACAAAATGCGTTTCAATGCTTCCTGTTCCAAAAGCCATTAAAACTAAGTTTTCATTTGAATATGAAATTTTATTAATGTCTCCTCAAATGACAAAAATAGGTTTTGGGAGTTTAACAGTACATATGATATCACACAGTAACAGCTATGAAGGGAGTGCACTGATGTCCCAAAAAAGATAGCAGTAAAAGAGACGTTAACTCTTGGATCTAAATCTCATGAAAAGTATATACCTGATTCTCTAGTGATGATGCAGATTCTCCTGAGAAAAAAACCATATCTGGATGTGTGCGTTTAACATCACGCTCAATCTGTTCTGCTATCTCTATGTCCTGGGCAACATGTGAACCGAAATGACAATAAGCACATTAAGGAAATACTTTGAAAATAATTTTTCTTTTACTAAAATGCCTGTTCATAAGAAAAAACTACAATTAAGAGTACAAGGAACCTGAAAAAACTGATTCCAGACACTAGTTTCACCAAGGCTAAGTGGATGATCCCCATGACCGATTTCATGTCTTCTGAGCTGTCCATCTTCATCATTCTTACCATCTAGTTTACTCTGTCTACCAGCTTCCTCCATCCTTCTTGTCACTTCTGACTGACCAAAAGAGATATTTCATGAGTCCCTAGTCATCACATTTATAACAACAGCCCATCTGAACAGATGCCAAAGCTCATAAAGATGTTACAATCAAAGCAGTGGTGACAAGAACAGCATGAGCAATACTTACATATCTCTCAAGTTTTCAGTTACTTACTGGATTCATAAGAAGCTCTTCTTTCAGGGCAGCATACTTCGATCTCTTTCGAGCCAATTCACTCTCCCATAAATCCCGATTCCTTGGTAAGTAACATAAAAGCAACTAACCTCACCAGTATCAATTTGGAAGATAATTTAGTAATTTTGGTAAAGCAACAAATTTCCACAGAACTCTGTACCAAATACCTCAAACAAAAAGAGGCATACATTGTTAATCGTGTGTTAAATTTGTTTTCCAGACAACTCTAAGTAAGCAGTATTTTATGACACATTATATTAAGCATGGGAAGCTTTTAGGAATAACGAATGCTTACTAAAAACCGCAGAAAATAACAAAAGCATATCATGGGCAGTATAAATGACATAGTTTATGGAAGATTGATGCAAATAATTGAACATGAAACTCTCAGAAATATTTGTAGAGAATAGTTAACTGGTACTTATTATAATTAAAATTTCTCCAGTGTGGGGAGATTTTACGGTCGTGGAAACTATTGCACAATGTCAAACATGGAGTATCCAACTTTTCATTATCCTGTTTTGCAGAATATAATTCAGCATTCAAAGTCCTTAATGGCTTAACTATGATTTTACTATTAGGCATTTATAGGGGGCCTTGTGGTAAATGGCTTGGTCATTACCTTTGTTAATTTTAATGTATTTGAATTCAATTGTAAAAGACAGCAAATGGTGAAATCAGATATGAACTCAAATTATATTCAGTACCTTCCAAACAGTTGCACGAAGCCCTCCATAATCGGGTATTCCTTCACTAGCCAATGACTGCAACTCAGGCAAGTTTATCACTTCCTTGGAAAGCTGATCAATTATACAGATAATACAGCTTTAGAATACTTAGAATGTGAACTCAGAAAGAGCAACATAGATGCAACTGACATAAAATATATGCAGCATATATCATATATATGTGTACGAGATATATTTCAACTAATAATATTATAAAAGTGCTTTTATATAATAAAAAACAAAATGCAGGTTCTTACTGCAGATAAGTATCTATCAAGCGTGGTAGCAGATGGCAAACATCTCTTGAAATTTGGGGAAGAAGAAGAATGACCAGGAAAAGAAGGCAAGGCTGGATCCGAAGATTGTTGTTCAGGAACGTGGTACTTATTCTTTTGATCATCTGGGTCTATTTCTCCTTCAACACAATTTCTCTCATTTTCAATTCGACTACTTCTTTCACCTCCCCCACTCCATGAATCGGAGCTTGATGCAAATGATTCAACTGTTTCATCATCTCTTCCAACACCCAACAGTTCATGTTCTTCAATTGTATGACCTCCATCTACAAGATCAGAAGTGGGTTTTGCAGACCAAAGTGGGCTGTTAAGCCACTCAGGCACTTTTCTGATGATCTTGTCAACATTTTTCAATTTTTCTGTGATCATTTGGGGATCAGTACATTCATCTCTTATACAGCTTTGGTCATGTATCCTTGTTATCACTGAAACGACCCTTGTTCTTCAGGTAACAGGCAGGTTAGAATTCATTTCAAATATACATCTTCTACAGTCCCAGATTCATTGGTTCATCACAAATTCTTCTTCACATGAAGGCTTTTGCTTACATAGAAATCTATTTTCGGATGATGAAATCTTCGTTTGGACACAGAGAGAACTGATTAAGATTTCAATGAGCGGCGAGGAGATTGGAAGGAGAAATTGCCTTAATGTTTTGACTTTCCTTGTTGAGTTGGATGGACGATTAAGATTTCAATGAACGGCGAGGAGATTGGAAGGGGAGAGGTTGCCTTGTTGTTTTGACTTTCCTTGTCGTGTTGGATGGACGTCGTAGTGTTGATTGGTAGATGAATGTTTGAATGGTAGTTCGGTAGCCAGCCTTCTGAAAAAGTGTCTTCCACGCAAAAAGCAAAATAGTTCAATAAGTAAGTGTATAGGAAGAGATTCACGTAATTGAGATAATTGAAGAATGTCACGTTGTGTTTTTGAAAGTGCTTTGGGAAATACTTCATGGGCTGCATTGTATCATAAGGAGCTTATGTAATGGGTTTGAAAGGTATTTATTCTGCTAAATATGTCTGGGTCAGGTATATCGGTTTTGTTTCCAACATTTTTTAGATGAATTGTCATCTTGGTCATGTTTGGGTTTTGTTTTCAACACTTTTATAGTTGAATTGTTAAATTTGATTGAAATTTAGATTGTTTTTTTAAAATATTTATTTAGATTTTTAAGTATGTTATTGTTATGATTTTTTTTTAACATGGGCTTGGATGCCAATATCACGATGTTAGACATGTAAAGATTAATGAGTTTATTTGTTTTCTAAATTACTTAGTTTTAGATTCCAACACTTGGATACTAGACATACTATGTTTGAGCGGTATTTTAGTGGGACTACACTAGTTAGATATCAGGGTTGAGGGGTATACAATTAACCAAATTTGCATGGGTAGTTCCTTGGGACTACATTTACAGGTTCAAATCCATAGAGGGGTAGGGTATGTATATCTTTGTAGAATTTTGTAGTCAAATTGTTGCGTGGAGGGGGTCCTTTGTCCCACAGACAAGGGGGTCTCATACACCGATTTGGTGTCTGGCTTGACCGTGACCTTAAAAATAGATTATTATTATTATTATAATTAACCAAATTTGCATAGGACTTGGATCTAGCTATTCTTTTTTAAGTGTTAACTTAGATGCCAAGGATACGGGGTATCTCTTTTGGCGAATTTGATGGGGACTTGGACCCAACCTCATCCTTTTTCTTTAACAACATCAACTTAGATGTGAGGAGTGGTTGAGAGTGAGGGGTATTTCTCAAGGATTGCATTGCTTAGATGTCACGATTGAGGGTATCAATTCTACTAATTTGCTTGGGGTTTGCACTTGGCATCCTCATCCTTTTTCTAACAATGTCAACTTATATGCTAGGAGATGCCAAGATAAGGGGTTATTACTTGAGATTGCATTGCTTAGATGCCAAGTCAAAGGGGTATATATTTAGTGAGATTTGCTTGAGGCTTGTAATAAACCTCAACCTTTTTTTAGCCATACTAGATTAGATGTTGGAAGATGATAAGGCCAAGGGGTAAGAGCCTAGGACCACACTGATTAAACCGAGTGGTATTTATTCTACTAAATTTCCTCGAGACTTGCACCCAATCTCCTCATTCTTTCTTTTTAATGTCATCTCATATGCTTAATATTTTTTTTATAACAATGTTAGCTTGCATGGCTATTTATGTGACTTATTCATTGAAAAGCAAGCCTTGAGAGTTCATTTTAAGTGAAGCTCCCCTTCATTTTTTAAGGCTTGTTCTCCCCAAATATCTTTGAGATTTAATGAGAACTACTAAAGACTCATAAACCAAACTACTAAAAAATCTTTAGTAAATTAAATATTCAATTCAAGACTGATTAACTATAACACGTTTATGGGATTTTTGATTTGTGAAATATTAATGGGAAGTTATCAGATCGTCATAACATCCATTTCATGAACAATATAAACTTGTTGCATTCACGATTTTTTTTTTCCAAAGAAAAAAATACATTTTCTATTCCAATGAGAACAAAAACATCCTCTTCAGGTGGTCATGGCATAATACATAGCATGAGGACATAAGTCCTTTATATCCTTCAAGACCAGATAGATAAAAAATATTAGAGACAAAGTCCCTTAAGTATCAATAACTTAATAAGTTCAATTGAAAGATAACATATTAAAAGTCTAAAAACTCACATATTATAGACCTCAAGATTTCAAAATTACATAGGAATAAACTGATCAGATATAAGATCATAATTTAGCAAAGTGTCTTGCCTAGATTTTGAGATGTATCCATTAAGAGACACCTCAAGTAGACATTGTCCCACAGGAAATTGTAGGCCTACCTTTGACAAGGCATCAACTGTAACATCCCTGACCACCCATGGCCCGACCACGCTACACGAGAGAACACTTTCGTTCTCTCACTGCGGAACACACTGTGACATACCCAACACCCAAATGAACTATGCCACATAAATTTTATCTAATTGCATGCATTTAAAACATACACAAACAACATTCTTGCGGAAGCTTCATATATAAAACGTAACCAACAAATATGTTACATATTGGTATGAATTCACACGGTATTAATAGTGAACATAGACATGCAACATATACAGGAATACCCAAAAACTTCCAAACGGTTATGACCACACATATGATAAACCCATAAAATAAGCACGTAAATAACAATGCCGCATGTAAATTTATCACACAATCGATACTTATCTTGGTAAGAATGTCACCAACTGTATGCAGATCGTCCACGAACCTCCCAGCCTTAGACTACATTGTTCATCACTCTCAACAGTGAGTCATCCACGAGTTGGGACTAAACTCCACCCGGGTAAAGGAATTCCTAACCAGGCTATAGGCTCATAGACAACAGGAAAGACTTTGTCTCGGGTGCTCATTCAACTGATAGCCTACAATCCCCCATTCCCCACATGCCTATCCCACCGCAGGAAGTGTGCCCCTTCTCTGCTCAACAGTCCTTCGACTACCCCACTTCCTTTCTAGGCTTCAGCAACAGGTCGAACAAGAAGTCTTCGAGCCCTATAGCTGTATTTTAGCACCTTCAAGAAATCAATTCCCAACAATTCTCTCACCCAAAGAATTGCTCACGGGCCTGACAACCCGCCTCTTCAATATCCCACGGGCCTGACAACCCGCTTCTTCAGTCAAGCTCTCAAGCTAACCAGCTACACAAACATATATGCTATGGATACAGTTCTGGTATAGTGAAATGAATGTCTGAAGGATAACTGACTGCGTGAGTGAAAAATGGTCATGGAGTCATGACTGAATACTTGAATGAATCATGGGAGAGATGATGGTCCGAATGACGGGGAAGTGTAAAAATGAGCTAAGTCCCAACAATATGTATGCATGTTTTCAACTTGACACTTGTCATGTTGGGAGCTACTTTGGCCCACTTGTCCGTAACTTTGGAACTTAGGATAAAATAATTATCCATACTTTAGGATTTAAGAAATATTAATATAATATTCCTTTTTTGTCTTAAGCTCTCTAGCTTAGCCCATTTCTCTTAACTTTTGGCCCTCCCTTTCCCTAACTGGTGGAGTTTAGTTCCCCATCTCTTTTATCGTGGTCGGTCTGCGCACAACGATGTATTTTATATTAATCATGGGACATATACAAAATAGGCACATTGGCCTTTAACATCTAGGCGCTCTGGCCTAATTCCAAAACATAAGCATCCCAACTTATAATAACTGGCTCACCAGCCTATAACACATATCATATACACAAGGCTCGCTGACCTCAATACTGCGCGCAGTATCCAGAAATGTGCACACTACATCATTTTACTGCGCAGTACATGCACGCACTATGCCATGAAAGGTGCATTACAAAATGATGTCAAAATAGCTCACCAGCTTAAGTACACTTAAATTACATTTACAATTGGGTTCGACCGAGGGATTTTACAATCCCCTCCCCTTATTTATGCACTGTCCTCAGTGCATCATATACCCATATACAACAAAATTTCCAAAAATCCTCAAAAAGATGCGGGTATTCTGTCCGCATTGCATCCTCATGTTCCCAAGTAGTGTCCTCAGGACCGTACCAGGTCCATTGGACCTTTACAAGCCTTATGGCTTGATTCTGGAGCTGCTTGATTTTTCGGTCCAAAATGCGCATCGGATGCACTCGGAAAGCACCTTCTTGCTCCACCCGAATCACATTCCAATCAATAACATGATTAGCATCAGGTATATATTTCTTTAGCAATGATACATGGAATACATTATGAACAGACATAGATGCAGACAATGCAATCATATAAGAGACTGGACCAATCCTCTCTAGGATTTCAAATGGCCCACAATAACGAGCTACTAACTTTGAACAGTTTCCCAACTTCAGGGGACTTCTATTGGCTTTTACTTTAAAAAATACATGGTCTCCCACATTAAATTCCCTATGAGTTCTGCCTTTATCAGCATAACTTTTCTGCCTGTCTTGGGAAACCTTTAAATTTTTCTTTATTTTTATCATTTGCTCCTCCATTTCCCTGAGAAAATCTGTTCCAACCACTACTCTGTCTGCTGGGTTATCCCAACTTACTGGAGTGTTGCACTTTCTGCCATAAAGTGCCTCAAATGGACTCATCTTTAGAGATGCTTGGTACCCATTGTTGTAAGCAAACTCTACCAAGTGTAGGTAGTCTTCCCATTTTAATGGTTTATCCATCACATACATTCTCAACATATCTTCAATCACTTGATTCACCCTCTCTGTTTGTCCATCTGATTCTGGATGATAGGCTGTACTAAAATTCAAATTTGTTCCAAATCCATTAAATAACCCTTTCCAAAATTTTGAGGCAAATTTTGGATCTCTGTCAGACACAATTGTCTTGGGTATGCCATGTAATCTAGCAATGTCTTTCATATAAACATTAGCAATGTTCGCTGCCTTGTGAGTGAGCTTAACTTGAATAAAATGGGTAGCTTTAGTAAGCTTATCCACCACTACCATGATATAATCATGTTGCTTGTTTGTTCTGGGAAGTTTGGTGATGAAATCCATCGTTACAACTTCCCATTTCTACTCAGGAATGGGTAATGGCTGTAGCAATCCAGCTGGGTGTCTATGCTCAACCTTTACCTTTTGACATTCCAAACATATGGCAATAAAATATGCCACTTCTTTCTTCATACCTGGCCACTAATATTGGTTCTTGACAGCTGCAATAGTTTTCTGATATCTTGGGTGCCTAGCATAAGGTGCATTATGAATTTCTCCCAATATCAGATTTTTCAATTCATTAGAATTTGGTACATAAATTATGCCCCTGTACATAAGAATTTCCTCATTATCTAGCTTGTATTCTTCAATTTTCTACTACAAATTACCTGGCTGTAATTTTGCCACTAATTCCTTGTATTGCAAATCTGATTTGGCAGCTTCAATAATTTTGTCTTGCAAATCCGATTGGTACATGCTAATGGATGTAACATGCAATTCATGTATTCTTCTGCTAAGTGCATCAACCACTTTGTTCTCTTTCCCCTTGATATGCTTTATATCAAAGTCACATTCGTTTAGAAATTTTAACCATCTGCTTTGCCTAGCATTTAGATTTGGCTGATCAAATAAATATTTCAGAGCATTGTGGTTTGTTCTTAGCTCGAACCTTTTTCCCATGAGGTAGTGTCTCCATTTCCTCAAGGCATGCACTATGGCTGCCAACTCCAAATCATGAGTGGCATAGTTTCTTTCATGCTCCTTCAACTTCCTTGATTCATAACATATGACAAATCCATTTTGAGTGAGGACCCCTCCAAGTCCTTCATTACATGCATCTGTGCATACAATGAAGTCTTCATTTGGGTCTGCAATCCTTAGTATTGGAGCACTTGTCAATAGTTGCTTCAAGTGTTGGAAACTCTTTTCACAATCCAATGCCCATTGAAACTTCACACCCTTTCTTTGCAAGGAAGTGATTGGGTGTGCTATCTTTGAGAATCCTTCAATAAATCTCATGTAATAGCCTGCAAGACCCATGAATGATCTCACCTCTGTCACATTCTTTGGCACTGACCATTCTCTAATGGCTTCTATCTTTTCAGGATCCACTGCTATCCCATCTTCTGAAATGATATGCCCCAAATAATGATTTTGTTTCTGATAAAATGAGCACTTGCTCAATTTGGCATACAACTAATGCTCCCTTAATACTTGCAACACCATCCTCAAATGATGTTCATGCTCTTCCTCTGACTTAGAATATATAAGAATGTCATCCAAAAAGACAATGACAAACTTGTCTAGATATTCTCCGAAAACACCGTTCATTAAGCACATGAAAACAACTGGTGCATTTGGCAACCCAAATGGAACCACTGTGAACTCATAATGACCATACCTTGTCCTGAAGGCAGTCTTGTTGATATCTTCCTCTTTAATCCTTACCTGATGGTATTCTAATTTGAGATCTATCTTTGAAAATATCTTTGCATCCTTCAATTGATCAAAGAAATCATCAATCCTTGGCAGATGATACTTGTTCTTAACAGTCACTTTATTCAACTATCTAAAGTCAATGCACAATCTTAATGTTCCATATTTCTTTTTCACAAACAAGACTGGGACACCCCAAGGTGACACACTTGGGCGTATATACCCCTTCTTCAGAAGTTCTTCAAGTTGCATTTGCAACTCCTTCAATTCTGGTGTACTCATTTTGTAAGGACTCTTTGACACTGGAGTTGCTCCAGGCATTAGATTTATAGAGAAATCAATGTCTCTCTTTGGGGGTAGTCCTGGTACCTCCTTGAACACATCTTCAAATTATTTCAAGACTGCATAATCTTCCAAATTCGGCACCTTATCTTTAGGTGTCTCTTCCATATGAGCTGCAAATATTTGACACCCTTTCCTGTAACATTTCTTCAGCTGCAATGCTGAAATTTCTCTGATGGTTACTGCTCTGGGAATTCCCTGCAATTTCCTTTAGTTCCCTTCCTCATCCAAGCAAGTAAATTCTTTGTTATGACAGTCCAGGAAAACATGATGTTGGTCCAACCAATCCATCCCAATTAGACAATCATAGGAACCTAAAGGCAAGATGTTCAAATCTGCCTTGGTGTTCAGTCCATTCATGTCCATGAGGCATGACTTAACCATCTCATTAACTTTTCTTTTGGCTTCGGTAGCCAGTTGCACCAACCAAGATTTCTCATGTTTGCTTCTTGGCAATTGCAAACTTTCCACCATCTTAGGGTCTATATAACTATGACTAGCTCCTGAATCAATTAAAATAACAATGGTTTGGTTGTTGATCATACCTTTCACTTCAATCATGTGGGACTGATACTTTGCTTGCTTGTTGTCTAGGGCTGCATATATCCTTGGCACATTTCTGCCCATGTCTTCCACTATTTCAACTTGTTGTACATTGTGAACAACCCTTCCTTTTTTACCTTTGTGAGGACAATCTTTGAACATATGATCTCCTTTACAACCCCAACATTGAATAGGTGGTTGCCTTGGCCTTTGAATCCCCGTGTCAATCGTTCTGGGTTCCTTAGGCGTTTGTTGTCCCTGTGGATTATTTCTGAAGAATGGTGGCTTAGCTCCCTTCTTCCTATGATCCATCTTGAATTTCTTTTTGTCTTCCCAATCCTTTTGAAAAGTTGGCCTTTCTTTCTGCTGATCATATAAGCATTTAGCTCGCCTTATGGTCTCTTCCAATGTCTTGGGATCATCATACTGTATTTTGTCATTGATGAATGATGGCAATCCATTCAAATACCTTTGAATTTTGACCGTCTCATCCTTGATGAAAGAGACATACTTCAACAGTTCTAGAAACCTTCTCTCATATTCATCTATGGTCATACTTCCAAGCTTGAGTTCAAATAACTCTTTCATTTTCTTGTCATAGTATCTCTTAGTCAAGTATTTCTTTTCAAAATACTTCTTGAATTCCCTCCAAGTAACACCTTTTTCTTTAATGTGCTGCACCTACACAAGCTGATCCCACCACATGGATGCCTTTTCCTTGAGTTGATAGATAACAATTCTACCTTCTGCATGAGAAGAATAATTATGCAATTGGAAATACTTTCTCATGCCCAACAACCATGTTTCTTCATTTTCATCCTTCTTGTGCTCACCATCAAATGTAGGAGGTTTGATTTTGTTCATTTCTCCTCGTAGCTCATCCACCCCAGACCTCTTATGCCTTCTGACAAGGGATGGACTTGAGCTGCTGCCTGCTCTCTTATTGGAATGCCTTGGGGAGTGATGGTGGTGTCTGCTAACACTTCTTTCTTTTCTTTTCTCATCCGAAGGCTTGTGACTTCCAGATTTGCTTGAGCCACTCTCCTTATCCAATTTATTTTCTATTTTGTTCAATCCCTCCAATAAATTCATGTTGAAGTCATCCTGCTGCTCCTTGGCTCTCATACGCCTTTCATTATCAGCCTTATGGCTTTGGACATCCTTCTACAATTTTTTAATGGTCTCTACCATATTCATGTTTTCATTCCTTTCATCTCCATGTCCATTGGAGTTTGTTCCTTCAATACCCAAATGGACATCCAACCCTCTGCTCTCATCTTGTTGACTGTAATTCCCTTGTGCCTCTTCCATTCCTATGGGCTCTGCACTGATCTTGATTTGATCTAGTTGTTGTTAATTCTGCAAAACGTGCAATCATCGAAACTTATCAGGCTAACTAATTCAACAATTCATGAAAAAATATGAACCATTTTGGTTCAATATATACATCAGAATTATTCCTTCTGATTTCCTGGTGTTATCACCCTAACAATTTTTAGATAAGACCTAAGTCTTGAGAAAATAGACGCGCGACGCCTCCAGAGATACATCAGGGCGGAATGCGGTTTACTGAAACCACTTTCGCCAAAGTCCCGATGTCACGTGTTTCAATACGTCAAAACCACCACTCGTGGGACGAGCGACAACTAGTCAGATCACCCCGTTTCACTCGTTCGGTACTTCACAGCCGTATGATGTCAGGTGAACACCACCATGTAACTAACTCAAAAGATAATCATTTGAAATGTATTAGCCGAGCATGGAAACCAACGTATTTGTACGTAAGTCTGACTGTGATTCATGATTGGGACTCTATAACTACCAATTCTCAAGTATGGAGACATCATCTTATCCATAAATGGAGTAATCTTCAAATTTGCTCGACCTTCTGATCTCGGTAAAATCATTTCAGTGTCCACGAAATTGAGATACATGGACAAAGCTACATCCAATGAGACTGGTTCTTCTGGCAACATGGTAGATTTTCCTTCGAGTAAGAAGGAAAGGATAATTGCACAGATAATAGCGACTAAATTTCACACAGAACCTGCTATAGACTCGAAAATGAAAGTCAGGTTGAATCCCATTATGAGGGATCTAGTCATCAAAAGGGGAGTTGTTAAGAAGATTCAACGAAGCAAGTGACAGAAGAAAGAAACCATAGTTGAAACGGTTGAAAGTGTTGGAGATGATCAATCGGTCTAGTTAGATACTTTAAAGGAGGAGATTGCTAAGCTGAAATGAGTCCTCGAATAAAAGTACATTTCAACAATTTTTGGACAGATGGTAGTAGAGGTAAGGGGCTCCAGAGATAATAGGCTTGTTCTTAAACGATCCCTTTACAATAGGATAACTGTTATTTTAAAACATTCCCCTTTTGTAACTTATTTCTATTGGGGAAAAAAGAATTTTCCCTCTGTGCAGGAAGGTTTTTTTTTGTAATTTTGGGATTAAAATGATTATATAAATGCAGAAGCGGATTTTGGACTATTTATTACAAGATTATAACTGGTGGTGATATTAGTCTTGTTTTCTTTCAAAGTATGTGTTTCTTGTAAGCTTATATTTCACTTCCATCTATCTGAATCAGAGGAATATAAAACCCAGAATTCATCTCTGAGATGTTCTCGGCTTAGCAATTTAGGCTATATTTATTTCTTCTCAAACCAACTCTGAATTCATTTTAAATAATTCTCTGAAGCAGTTGTGTGTTTATTTTTTCCTCTAATACCATGCAAATTTTCTGTTAAACTCAGACTCATCGCCTTAATTAGCCTTTCAAACAAATTCGTGCGCACAAAAATTCAACCTATACACCTATATTTATCGTGCATAGAAACACCACAAGGTAAATCGTGCTTCCGCGCACCTATATCCACTATGCCTTTCTTCTCCGTCATGCCGATAACTTGCGCACACTACTTTTGCGTTGCGCGCCAATATCCACTGCGCACAGTTTTGGTTCTTGCACTGATACCCGTTGCACACAGTTTTTGTATCGCACACTGATATTCCACATGCATTTCGCTCTATGCATTGCACCATGCCAAAGTTCAATATGCCCCCACCGCACACAATAATCTACGCGCACCATTGAATACACTGTCGCAAGACAACTTATACTCATACTGTACGCACACCAACCAAACTCCTTTGCATTTTACAATACTACGCACACCACATGCACATTACTATGTGTGTGCTCACCGCGCAATGATAAATTTAGCGCGCGCATTCACACACAATATTCTTCCGCGCGACGCCACAATTTACCACGTGCACCTGCATGCCAACATTTTCCGCGCGATGCCAAAATTTTCCATGGACGCTCTGTGACTTGAAATTTGGTCACTTCGAAATTAATCTTCTGTGAATATTCACTTCAACTGAACCTTGCCGGCCCATCCAGGCTCAGTGTTGGAACTAAAGCTCTGATACCATATTGTAACATCCCCGACCACCCATGGCCGGGCCACGCTACACGAGGGAACACTTTTGTTCTCTCACTGTGGAACATACTGTGACATACCCAACACCCAACTCAACTATGCCACATAAATTTTATCTAACTGCATGCATTTAAAACATACACACACAACATTCTTGCGGAAGCTTCATATATAAAACGTAACCGACAAATACGTTACGTATTGGTATGAATTCACACGGTATTAACAGTAAACATAGACATGCAACATATACATGAATACCCAAAAACTTCCAAACGATTATGACCACACATATGATAAACCCATAAAATAAGCACGTAAATAACAATGCAACATGTAAATTTATCACATAATTGGTACTTATCTTGGTAAGAATGTCACCAACTATGTGTAGACCGTGCACGAACCTCCCAACCTTAGACTACACTGTTCATCACTCTCAACAGTGAGTCACCCCCGAGCTGGGACTAAACTCCACTTCGGTAAAGGAATTCCTAATCATGCTATAGGCTCATAGACAACAGGAAAGACTCCGTCTTGGGTGCTCATTCAACTGACAGCCTATAGTCCCTCATTCCCCACATGCCTGTCCCATCCCAGGAAGTGTGCCCCTTCTCTGCTCAATATTCCTTCGATTTCCCCACTTTCTTTCCGGGCTTCAACAACAGGTCGGACAGGAAGTCTCTGAGCCCTGTAGTTGTAGTTTAGCACCTTCAGGAAATCAATTCCCAACAATTCTCTCACCCAGATAATTGCTCACGGGCCTGACAACCCGCCTCTTCAATATCCCACGGGCCTGACAACCCACTTCTTTAGTCTAGCTCTCAAGCTAACCAGCTACACAAACATATATGCTATGGATATAGTTCTGGTATAGTGAAATGAATGTCTGAAGGATAACTGACTGCGTGAGTGAAAAATGGTCATGGAGTCATGGATGAATACTCGAAGGAATCATGGGAGAGATAATGGTCCGAATGACGGGGAAGTGTGAAAATGAGCTAATTCCCAACAATGTGTATGCATGTTTCCAACTTGACACTTGTCATGTTGGGAGCTACTTTGGCCCACTTGTCCACAACTTTGGAACTTAGGATAAAATAATTATCCATACTTTAGGATTTAAGAAATATTAATATAATATTCCTTTTTTGTCTTAAGCTCTCTAGCTTAGCCCCTTTCTCTTAACTTTTGGCCCCCCCTTTCCCTAATTGGTGGAGTTTAGTCCCCCATCTCTTTTATCGTGGTCGGTCTGTGTGCAACGATATATTTTATATTAATCATGAGACATATACAAAATAGGCACACTGGCCTTTAACATCTAGGTGCTCTGGCCTAATTCCAAAACATAAGCATCCCAACTTATAATAATTGGCTCACCAGCCTATAACACATATCATATACACAAGGCTCGCTGACCTCTATACTGCGTGCACTTTAGTTACTGCGCGCGGTATCCGGAAATGTGCACACTACATCATTTTACTGTGCAATACATGTGCGCACTATTCCATGAAAGGTGCATTACAAAGTGATGTCAAAACAACTCACTAGATTAAGTACACTTACGTTACATTTACAATGGGGTTCGACCGAGGGATATTACATCAACAATGGTATTCAACTCTCTATACAAGAGTGTTGTGATTACTTGAAAGTGACTAGAAACCTTCTTCATTTGTCCAGCTAGGGGAAGCACATAAATGTTCATATTCTGGATCTTAATATTCATCTAGTTGAGTCACCATCAAGGATTCTCCAAAAACCAGGAGCTGAACTTGTCCTTTATACAAAGCTGTCTTTAATAGAAATTTAAGAACCATAAACTCACCAAAGTTATTAGTTCCCCCACAGAAGTTAGATTTAAGATGAAAATAGTGAGTTTCTAAGAGGTATAGAATACCTCCAAGGCTACACATAGACTCTGGTTTCTAATAGGCCCCATCAAAGTAACCCTAAGCAAAAGACCTATCCACCATAACTTTACCCACTTGTCTAGTACAAACATGTGTAGAAGTTTGGAAGGATGAAATTGACTTATCTTAAAAAACAATGACATTTCTAGCAATCCAAATGCCCCATAGGATCAAAAAAGCGATTGATTGAAAAGGTTTCAACTCACCCTTGTCATACTGGATCTTCAAACAATTCCCCCAGACCTACCTCATTCCAAAGCTTGGAAAATCCTAGCCATTGCTCCATATCCTTCTAGATTTGTTGTGCAAAAGGAAATTCTAAAAGAGATGTAAAGATGATTCATCTCCCTTTAGACAAAGAAGACATATATCGAGCCTAACATTATTCCTCTTTTGCAACATTTCTGACGTAAGGACCTTACTGTGTAAGGCCAACCACATTAGCAATTTTTTCTTCAAGGGAGCTTTGTTCTTCTAGATTTTCGACCACCACCAATTAACCTCCTATTTTTGTAACCCATGTATTGAGCAATAGCCCAATTTGATTGTGTAAAAACCAACAACCTTATTATTTTCCTAAATCAACTTATCAAATCCATATTTGAGCCTTACATGGGCTTTTCTCAACTCAAATAGGAACGTATCTCAATGCTAATTTAAATCTTCTGCCAACCCTAGTTCATGTGTAGTTAACCAACCTTAGTGCCAAAGAGAAGTTGTGGTAGGATTCCCCATCAAATTCAATGTGCATTTACTATTCTCTCGTAAATGTTGTATCAAGTTAGCTAGGAGAAAAATACCATTTCCACATAATCGCATTATCCCTCACTCTTACTTGAGAACCAATGCCAACTTTCCATGCCAAATAAGTGCCAACTATAGAAAAAACCAATGTCAAGGCTTTCCATTGATTTAATACTGTTATCCCCTATTTCTAGGGATAACTAAGGAGATGATGTCTCGAGGTCCTCAAGTTGCAAACATGGAGTATCGAGAGGCAGATGAGCAGGCAGGGGCCTCTATCCTACCACACATCACCATCTGATTGATGGCAACAATATACACCACACCTAGCTTGGCTCACAAAGGAAAATAGGTCTTTCTTCATGAGGTAACAAGTCCAGTATCGTGGTAAGTGTCATTTTAATATCTGAAGCATTCGAAACATGTTGCAAATGATCTTTACTTGATTTTTAAAACATTTGCTTAGAAATTATGTTTTTTTTTCCCCTATTTTACCTTGGTGAGTGTCATGGTTTCCTAGTAATTGACCACCATTAGGGAAATGGTTGCTACTGGGGGGTCTCCTTGAAGGGTCATCGTACCATTTCCGCTCATACTTTCCACCTTCCATTACTTCTTCCCCTATGCTTCCCCATATTTTAGGTTTTTGGGCTTATTAACCTAAGAAGGAAATGTATCTCATTTCATGGGAAGAAGGGGCCACTAGTCTCGAAGGTGCCCTGACAAAAACATCATGCAATAAAATCTCATCTTGGGATCCCAAGAGCAATGAAACAAATCTCTAAAAAAAGTGAGGGACCCATAAAGTCAATAACTAATTAGTTAATGGTGCTTTCCAAGGTAGAGCGTTTGTGGGCTATGCATTTTCTTTTTAGTGCCCCTTATTGACTTCAACTTGGAAAACCATGAAAACCAAGGTAGAGCGTATGTGGGCTATGCATTTCCTTTTTAGTACCCCTTATTGACTTCAACTTGGAAAAACATGAAAACCAAGGTAGAGAGAATGTAGGCTATGCATTTCCTTTTTAGTGCCCATTATTATCTTCAACTTGGAAACATATGCAGAATAAATGGCTAATAAAGTGCTTGGAAAAATATGCTTTAAAAAAAAAAAGAGGAAAAGGATGTGGCCAACCCTCAACAAAGGCACCCATAATTGAGAGAATACGAGCCCTTGTATGTCATGAAATCCCATACCTAGAAGTCTAACCCCATCCACCTCACATTCACTACATAACCTAGAAAGGATTCTCCTTGGAAACATCCCCTGCTTGAAGAATTGGTTCACCCAATAGGGTATTATGACACCCCTCCCATATCTAAATTTGGCAAGTTCTATAAGGTCTTTGAGCATTTGTTTATTTTGAAAATGGGGGATTTGATGCACATCTTTGGGTGGTTCTTTTATTAGATATGGATTACTTGGAATGATACTGGTGACTTGTGGACCCTTGGAGGGCATACTTGTTTGTCTTTGCAGGTCCTTGACAAGTGAAAGCTTGATCGTGAAGGAACAAGGCCACTTGGACCTTCATTGGGGCATGAAGCCCATAGGTTAGATGATGCACCCCCTCTCCCTGGATACATGGGAAGAGGAACGTTGCCTTTGGAGGCACTTGGACACCATGAGATGATTATACTCCAGCTCATTGCACCCCAACGATGGCCTTGGAAGGCCTAAGACGTCACACCTTATGCCCTAGACGTCACATGGGTTTAGATTTTTGATGGGGTTGTTCATGCTTGATGGTGATGGTGATGGTTTGATGGAGATAGAGACACTTGACACATGCTAGAACTCTTGGTGGCATTATTTATGGCCTTTGGAGGCCCAACATTCTTCATCAAAGGCTCAACGTCTCTCTTAGAGGCCCTATGTCACCCTTTAAGGCATGACGTCACCCCTAAAAGGGGATTTTCTTTTTGTAAATTTGAATTTTAAGATGTAAAAGGACAAATATGGAGGTTGACTTCTCTAATTTGATGTTGAATTTTCAAAAAGTGGACAAAAGGGTTTATGTGACCTCATATAAATAGAGGTCACCCATTTGTCATTTGGATCATAACTCACTTGAGAATTACATAGTGTATGGCTGAAATTTTCGCCCTACTTAGGAATTTTGCTCTATATGTCTCTTGAACACTTCTTTGTGATGCTACTACTTGTCTATTGGTGAAGGAAGTGAGGCACTATCTCTTGGAATGATTTTTCTTGGTATTTTGGTGGAATATGCTTGATAAGAGAGGGTTTCTTCATGTTTTTTCTTGGAATTGTGTTATAACCCTAATTTGCACCAGACATGCTTACCTGTCATCAAACCATCTTAGTTTCCTTCTTTTCCAAAACACTACTGAACAACTCTTCTTAAAAACCTCTTTTATAAAGGCCCACTCGCCCTGCTCCATTACTGCATGCGTGTACATGCTAGCTGACCCAAGACAACCCGCGTGTACCTACAAAAGCACGAAAAAAGGAAAGTTGTTGACGAAACACACAACTTTGGGTAAGTTAACTAAACCTTTCGGCCATGCATGGCCATTCATTCGACCAAATACCTAGTTCCTTCTAACCTATAAAAGAAGGGGTAGGGGTCCCATTTGAAGAGGAAAAAGATAGTAAAGAAACTCTACCCGAATTCGTATTCCCCTTTGCCCAAGATTCTACAACCATTTTGTGATTTCAACGAAGAAGAGAAGCAAGTGTGTTAGCAGTTGGTGCACAGTAAAAGAGGAGCCCAAAACCAGATTCGTGGAGCAGTGGCTGACTTCATCATTGTAAGGTATCATTGTGAAGTTAATAAAAGAATTGCTTTTCCCATCCCGCCATATGAGATTGTCATTATTTGAATATTGATTGTATGATTGATTAAATCTCTAACCCATTAGTTCATAGACCAAATGCACGTGGAGTTGTTTGTTTGTCTTTTGTGAATGCAGGTCAACATTGGGAGGAGAGCTGCAGTCAAAGAACGACTAAGCGTGAAAAGGGATCGACATCAAACACGAAAAATAAGGTACGCCAAGTTAATCTCTTGAGCCTTGTATTTACATATGAGTGATGGGGGTTTAGGCATGGGATGATGGTAAGAAGTAAGAATCTTTAGGTCATTTCTGCATGCATGATAAAAACCCTTAGTGCTATTCCATAGGAGGGATTTCCCACCCACAACAGAATTGGCAACCGTACTAGAGATCTCTCGGGTTTTCTGGGGATAAGTTTTGGTAGTTTTAAATTGGTTTCATCACCTTTTTTCTGAGTTTCTGCAAGAGTTTGAGCTAGTAGGGATTCTAGTCTTCCATACCAGTACTCCCTGCTTTCTTTGCTTGGTTACATTTTCTTTTCGGTAAGTCATAGAGGTACACGCAGCCTGTATAAGGCCTGCATGCATGTACACGCGCCCTACCTTCACACAACCCGCGTGCATACGTCTGTTGATGAAGTGCTAGATGCGTGTCTGAGAACCCAGGAAATCCTTCTCAGGAAGAGGCAGTCATCCTTTCCCTTGCAGAAGTGATCCTTCTCAGGGATCTTCTGGGTCCTTCTAGGTCTCTGATTGAACAGTCCATAGTCAGGTAAAAACCTCAGATCAACTTTTTCCTTGCATCTTTTTCTGTCAAAGTAAGTTTATGTGTCTTCAAGGAATTCTGGTTCTCAATACTAGTACTCCCTTCCTGAGCTTAACCACTTGTCTTGCTTCTTTTGAGGAGAAACAGAGGCACACACGGCCTGTAGTGGGCCTACACGCGTGCATACATGTCCTGTCTTTGGGCAGCTCGCGTGCATACGCTGGCTGTTGAAGTGACAGTCGCGTGTCTGTCTAGAAAATTTTGAGGAGGCAATTATCCTCTTCCCTGTCAAGTTTTTACTTCCCAGGTTTTTCTTGTTTCTTTCTGGTCTTTGTCATAAGTAGTTTTAGCCTAGGTTGTATTCTAGCATAGCTTGCTTTTTCATTTAAAAGTTTTTTTGTGTTTCCTAGTTTTTTTAACTTATTTTTAGCTTGAAATTTTAAGAAAAATGAGTTGCATTTGAAAAAAAAGTTCCCCCTCATGGCCGGGGGGGGGCCATGAATCGTGCATTCATCAGTTTCTTTTAGAATCTTTTGTTATTTCTGCTTTGATTGGAAGAAAAAAAAAAAAAAAGCTTAGTTTGTTAGATCTCTTTCTTTCATGGCATTTTCTTTGCATTGTTATTTGAAAAAAAAAAGAAATTAGCATAGCGTTGTGTTTTCTTCTAATTTTAAAAGCATTTCAAAAAGAAAAAAAAAAGAAAGAAATATAATCATTCTTGGCTAGTGTTCATGTAAGTTTCATCATTTTTCACAAAGAGTCTTAACAACATCAGTTGCACTACCGTACCCCTTTTGAGTAAATCAAGCCTTAAAAAGAACGCTAATTAAAAAATTACTAGACTTTATGTTTGTAGGGTCCATCAACTAGATTAGGCTAGAGCCTTGATTTAGGTTGGAGAGGAAACTCTTCAAGGCTATAAAACAAACATACGAGTCTGTGCTAAGGAGTGTAGAAGTCCAGTAAAGTGAAAATTATTCAGGACCCCCCTCTAACACATGGGCTAAACATGAGGTCGCTTGCGGAAAGCTAGCAGAGATAACCCCTCCAAAGTCGGATCAATCATAGTGGAGAACACATATAGAGGGCTTGTCTTGGGATTTCGTCGATTGCATTTTCCACGGAGCTTCGTGGGTCTCGAATCTGCTCGAGGTCCTCAGTTGTCTTCCAGACCACTTGCTTTTGATACCCTTGGCAGGTTTTGGGCTTGATACCCTGCTCATTGTGGTCTACCCAACTGTCGACTGTACTCGCCTGGTGACTGTTCGCACGCTGGCAACCTAATTGCCTATCTTTCTAGTGACATACACATGTGACTGTGGGGGTATACCGCAGTACCTAGGACAGACATCGGGCCACGCTTTGTAGAGTATACCCGGAGGGTGCTTCCATTTTCGAGTTGCACTTGCACAGGTAAGTTGCTCTAGTGTTGGTTGGTGTAACTGTTCTTCCAACTAGTTAGTCGTTTGCTTGATTTCCCTTTAGGAACTTTTAGTGTGTGCTCTGTGCTCCCTAGTTTTCCATAGTGAGTTAGTCAGTCATGGCTTTGGGTCTCTGACCTAGGGTGGTAGACCGCCCACTCCACAGGTCGTGAGGAATTTTTGGTCTTCCACTTAGAAACATGGAGCCGCCTCTTTATAGGTGTTGTTTTGATATTGCTGGTTTGCTAGAGTCAGTGCGTGAGACTTTTACGGACTTGAACGACCTCGCAAGGGGAGAACCTGTGCATAGGATATTCATGGCTAATTTTCTCGACCATACCAACCAAGGAACCCCTTCGCAAGGGGATTCTTGTGCTTTTCCCTTCTTCAGAAACGTTGGTGTCCCTTTGATGGCCACTTTGTACATTCCTAGGTTGAATGTGGGACTACCGGTTTGGTTGGGTACCATTCCAAATGCCCCGAATTCTCTTGACGCTTCTCAGTCAAGCACCTTAAGTCATGGGCACCCTGTTGATGTTTCTTCGTTAGCAAAGTTTTCTCCTCCTCCTTCTCCCGCCTCTGGTGAAAGTACAATTACTAGTAACGAAAGTCTAAACGAGATAGAAAGAGGAAGAATAGGAAGAACAAATCAACAATCTCTGCGAGTCATGTTGGAGATAGATCGAAAACCTCTGCAAGTCACGTTGAAGACCAACACCCAACCTCTGCAAGTTATGCTGGGGGCAAGCACCCACCCTCTGTAAGTCATGCTGGGGGAAAAAGTCCAGTCCCTGCTAGTCATACTGGCAATAGGTCTGTACCCTCTACGAGTCATGTTATCGACCCATCACCAACCTCTGCAAGTCATGTTGGAGATGTGCAACCAACCACTGCTAGTCATGCTGGGGGCATTAATTCTATTGAGAAACCTAGACGGATAAGACGTAAGCCTAAGTTCCCTTGTAAGCTTTGCAAGGGAGATCACCTTACTCATTTGTGCCCTGGCATTCCAGAGGTACAAAGATTGTGGTCCCTGTCTGCAAGCTCTTTTGATTCTGAGTCTTTTGAGGTTTCCTCGCAATCTATTCAACCATTGGTTGAGAAAGTGGTCACACTGATGCAGTCATCGACTGATCCCACTCCTCTTTTGGGGGGTGAGGTGCCTTTAGAACTTGTAGTCTCTCAGCCTATTCAACCATTGGTTGAGAAAGTGGTCATGTCAATGTAGTCATCGAATGATCCCACTCCTCGTTTGGGGGGTGAGGTGCCTTTAGACCTTGTAGTCTCTCAGCCTATTCAACCATTGGTTGAGAAAGTGCTCATGCCGATGCAGTCATCAACTGATCCCACTCCTCGTTTGGGGGGTGAGGGGCCTTTAGACCTTGTATTCTCTCAGCCTATTCAGCCATTGGTTATGAAAGTGGCCATGTCGATGCAGTCATCGATTGATCCCACTCCTATTTTGGGGGGTGAGGTGCCTTTAGATCATGTAGTCTCGCAGCCTATTCAACCATGGGTTGCGAAAGTGGTCATGTCGATGTAGTCATCAACTGATCCCAATCCTCTTTTGGGGGGTGAGGTGCCTTTAGACCATGTAGTCTTGCAGCCTATTCAACCATGGGTTGCGAAAGTGGTCATGCCGATGTAGTCATCGACTGATCCCACTCCTATTTTGGGGGGTGAGGTGCCTTTAGACCATGTAGTCTCGCAACCTATTTAGCCATTGGTTGTGAAAGTGGTCATGCTGATGAAATCATCGGTTGATCCCACTCCTATTTTGGGGGGTGAGGTGCCTTTAGACCATGTAGTCTCACAACCTATTCAACCATGGGTTGCGAAAGTGGTCATGCTGATGCAGTCATCGGCTGATCCCACTCCTATTTTGGGGGGTGAGGTGCCTTTAGACCATGTAGTCTCACAACCTATTCAGCCATTGGTTGTGAAAGTGGTTATGCCGATGCAGTCATCGTCTAATCCCACTCCTCTCTTGGGGAGTGAAGTGTCTACTGACTATGTTTTTAGCATTTCCAATTCAGTACTTTCAAAATAGGGGGGCATTCCGCTCGTTCCAAGTACACCCCCTCCAAGCCCTAGGATGGTTTCCTTTGATTAGAATGATCTTGTTGAGCCTCGTCTTCCTTCTTATGCACCTTTTCAAATAAGGGTTGAAGTTAATTCAACAAACATTTATCGATGTATTGTGGATGAAGGAGCTTCCGCAAGTATTTTATCCTCCTCGGTTTGGAAAGTCTTGGGATCTCCCAAGCTTATTTCTTCTTCGCATGAGCTGTTGGATTTTGACAGACATCCTAGTGAATATTTGGGGGTTCTTCCTCAGTTACCTATATCTTTAGGTGGGAATATTGTCCTTGTTGATGTTATAGTGGTGCAAGGCCCGTTAGATTTCAATATGCTTCTTGGGCGTGATTATGTATATGCTATGAATGTTGTGGTGTCTACACTCTTCCGGGTGATGCATTTCCCTCACAATGGAAGCATTGTCACTATCGACCAGCTGACATCTGATAATCACCATCCTAATTTGACATTATTTCAGATTTCCCCTTTATATGTTCCTAGTGTTCGTGTAGACTCCACCCCGCCACCGGTTAATTATGTGGCATCTTATCCTCGGTGTTCAATGGCTTATGAGAAGGAACCTGTGAAATCATGTTGGCCTTCCCAAGACTTGGTCTCAACAATTGATCAATTGGTTTATCCAATGGGGGCATGGGAGCCCTTGTTTTCCCCTCTTGGTCCAAGTAGGCTTGAGTATCCTTCTGAGTCTGATCTCGTTGTTTGTAAATCCTCAAGCCCTCGTGCTTGTGATTCTTTGCTGATAGACTCTGCCAGTCCTGACCAAAACCTCCATCGTCATATGGAGTATGGTCAGTTTACTTCACCCTTTGGGACTGTTGACCCTCGTTTGCGTGATTTCTTGAATTTTGATTTTCCTTCAGATGAGGCTATCCTTGAAGCCATGACTACGGTTTCTATACCGAGGGAGGAATTACACCGTGGTTTGTGTTTTCTTCCCTTTTGGGAGACTTTCCAAGTTGACTATCGAAGAGACTCTTGGTCTGAGCCTAGCAGCAGGCTCTTCTTGAACCAATTTCATACATGAGTCATAGCCCCCACGGGTCTTCTTTTAATCCCTTTTCAGACCCTCTAAACATGAAAATATTGTAGAGCGATCTTGTGGCCTTTCATGCTCGTTAAACTGAAATTTGAAGTCACGTCTATCCGGTGGTAGTTTACCTCTTTTTCGGTCCAAACGGTCAACTGTATGAACAAAGGTATACTCTAGACGCCTCAGATCTCTAGAAGAGTACTCTCAGGTATAATTTTAACCCTTTTTCGGGCCTGAGGGACTAAATTTACGAAAAGGAACCCCCACGGAGTCCATAGTTAAGCTCTTTTCAGACTCCCTAAAATTGAAAAGATCCCCGAGTGACCTTATTCTTTCACACTTGTTAAATTGGTTCAGAAGAACATTCTTGACGGAGTCCATAGTTAAGATTTTTCCAGACTCCTTAAAAATGAAAAATCGCCGAGTGATCTTGTCTTTATCACACTCATTAAAATGGTTTTGAATAGACGTCTTGTCGGTGCTAATTTACCCCTTTTTCGAACCGATTAGACTACCTCCGAAAAAGGTACCCCATCAGAGTCTCCTTTTACATTTTTTCAGACTCTCTAAATATGAAAAACCGTTGAGCTTACCTTCTCTGGGCTCGTTAAAATTACATCGAAGGACGTTAACATTGTGTGTTTTATTAATCACATTTGCATACCCGTGTCTTTGGCCTAATGCTGGCTCCATGTTGCTCTCAACTGAACCATCTAAACCATGCTTTATACGCAAGCCCTGTAGGACTTTGCCTTTGCGTCTTGACACCTTTGGCCCTGGGAGGAATTTTTCCGAATGTCCTTGCTCTAAACATCAGTCTTGTCCTTGCGCCCATAACTAGTATGTTTGCGACACTCATTCCTCCTTTGTAACGTAGCATTCTTTTATTCTTTTTCAAGCTAATTCTGTTGTGGGTGGGAAATCCCTCTTACGGACTAGCACTAAGGGTTTTTATCATGCATGCAGAAATGACCTAAAGATTCTTACTTCTTACCATCATCCCATGCCTAAACCCCCATCACTCATATGTAAATACAAGGCTCAAGAGATTAAGTTGACGTACCTTATTTTTCGTGTTTGATGTCGATCCCTTTTCACACTTGGTTGTTCTTTGACTGCAGCTCTCCTCCCAATGTTGACCTGCATTCACAAAAGACAAACAAAGAAATCCACATGCATTTGGTCTATGAACTAATGGGTTAGAGATTTAATCAACCATACAATCAATATTCAAATAATGACAATCTCATATGGCAGGACGGGAAAAACAATTCTTTTATTAACTTCACAATGATACCTTACAATGATGAATCCGACCACTGCTCCACGAATCTGGTCCTGGGATCCTCTTTTACTATGCACCAACTGCTAACACACTTGCTTCTCTTCTTCGTTGAAATCACAAAATGGTTGCAAAATCTTGGGCAAAGGGGAATACGAATTCGGGTAGAGTTTCTTTACTATCTTTTTCCTCTTCAAATGGGACCCCTACCCCTTCTTTTATAGGTTAGAAGGAGCTAGGTATTTGGTCGAATGACCGACCATGCATGGCCGAAAGGTTTAGTTAACTTACCCAAAGATGTGTGTTCCGTCAACAACTTTCCTTTTTTAGTGCTTTTGTAGGTACACGCGGGTTGTCTTGGGTCAGCTAGCATGTACATGCATGCAGTAATGGAGCAGGGCGCATGGGCCTTTATAAAAGGGGTTTTTAAGAAGAGTTGTTCAGTACTATTTTGGCAAAGAAGGAAACTGAGATGGCCTGATGCCAGGTAAGCATGTCTGGTGCAAATTAGGGTTATAACAATTTGATAATGAATTTATGCATTAATTGTGTTTTTCTTCTTGTTTCAAGTCAATTTTGTCTAAACCCTTGGAGGAGAATAAAGGCATACACCCTCCATCAAGTCTACTTCTTATCATTGAATAAGCTATATTTTATGCAAAGGTTGCTAGGAGGAGTAAAAAGGCTTACACCATCCTAGATTTACCTTGCTAGTTTAGTTTGCTCTAGGGAGTAAAAAGCATCACACCCCGAGAGAAGTAACACAACTACCTATTACACAAGAGACTCCATTTCCCAATTGATTAAGCACTAGTCTAAATTGCATTGGAGATACAAAATCGTTGCATTGGTATACACAAATTGTTGAGATATTGCAATTTTCCAAGTTGGAATTGATTATACTTGCTATAAGCTTGTTTGTGCCCTAAGGGCATCTTGAATAGTATAATAATTCTCTTTGTTGTTATAAACTTAAAGCTACAACCATTAGGGATGCAACAAAACTATATTTTTTACACTATTTACTCTCTAATTTACCATGAAAATTTACATGTGAACCTATATTATTATTCTACTAGTTATTGGCTATCATTTGGATGGTTTACTTGTTGATTTCTGTGGTTATATTTTGTTGCTATAGCAATTGTTTGCTACAACCACTTGGTTGTCATAATAACTTGCTTATAACATAATATAACAACCACTAATCACCACCAAAGTATTGTTCTAATCATTTGAAGTTTGACTAGTCATTGCTTGATCCAGGTGGATATTGGTGGCCACCCACCTTTTCCAACTGGCTCAAAACAGTTTTCTGACAATTTTGGTAATTTACTATTTTTAGCAGTTTTTAACTTCTGGGGCCATTTTGAGGGCCTAAATGAAGGTTTTTCGAGATCGAGCTTCCTTATGATAGCCAAAGGCTCTAATTGAGCCCCCAAAATGAATTTCCTTGACAATGCCTTTCCAACGAGCTATCGTGCGCCCCAAACAGAGATCGTATGCCAAAGTTACGCCCCCGGGAAGTTGATACACCAAACTACCGAAAATGGGGTCCACAAAATTGTTGGATTTTCATCTTCCAGGGTTAAGGGTTTGGATTTTATTTATGATAAAAATGCCTTTGGAGCCTCATTGTAAAATTACCTTCTTGCGAATGCGAGTAGCCATCACATCTCTTCTAAGAGATAAGCTGCCACCATTCTAGCGAGTCTTTCACTCTGTATTTTTATAGTCTTTGTACATTTCGCTCATTAATAGAAAATTGTGTATTACTGCATCTTTGTGTTTATGGTTGCATCTCTGATACATTTATGTTATGTTATAGGATATCCGAGATATCTCTGTACACTTCTTTATTATATCTCTGCTCTCATTTCGTGCCGAAAATAATCTGGATCAATGGTATCAGAGCAGGTTGCTCTTGATCATTTTTCAGTGCATGTCCCCGACGAGGTCCGAGTATAGAAAGTTGGGTCTCGAGCTTGTCTCTCTTGAGGAAAATGTCTCTTGCACGCCCAAGAAACCCTCCATGGCAGAAGAAAATAAAAAGGACAGAGCAGACGATTCTATTAATATGTTGCTTGAGCAAGCTCTCACGCGACAGAGGGACGAAATGATGGAGAATTTTGCCCACATCCTTCAACACCTACCAATAACAACATGCATGTATTCATCAAGCGACCACTTTGGAGGCACCTCACCTTTCAAGGTACAAGTTGATTTTGATATTCCCATATTTGAAGGACAGATAGATGCAGATGCCCTAGAAAAATGGTTAAACTTGCTAGAAGGTTATTTCTCTGTTCATAATTTCTCTAACAGGGAAAATATCACCTTCACACTCCTTAAGGCTCTCCCCTATGTCAAACATTGGTGGGAAACTTACTGGGAGAAAAGTTCCACAAAGGAGTCTGTAATATATGGGGCTGAGCCCACTTGGAATTTTTGTGTGGATGTAGTAAAGGAACAATATTACCCTATTGGAAACTATGAGGACCGGTACATGAGATGGAACACACTACAGCATGAGAGGGGCTAAGCAGTTCCAAAGTTCACCAATACCTTCCATACCTTGCGCACCAAGCTGGGTATCAAATAATCTGAACGACATTTGGTTCTGAAATATAGTGGGGCTCTACACAGATACATCCAAATTGAAATGGATTTTCTGGACATCTCATCACTCGGTGTTGCTTATTGATATGTTGTTAAAATCGAGCATAAATTTAAGAACCAGAACAAATGGGAGTTCAGGTCTACAAATCCACAACAACCAAAGTATGATAAATATGACCCTAACAAACAGTCTCCTGAAAACCATTCCAAGCCACAGGAAAAGAAGGATCACATAAAGACAAAGAAGGACACCAAAAAATGGCGTGATTTCCACAAAAGCCCTTGGCACACCACCGATGAATATCACTCAAAACAGTCATTGGTGGTCGAGATCAAAGATAAGGAGCTGAACCCTGATTCAGAATCTGATTTTGAAAATGCTAGTAAAAGATAGATCATCGACGCAGACCCCACTGCTATTTTCGTGACTGCAACAATTCAAACAGAAGAACCAATAGATCCCGAAGAGGGGGAACACCTTTTTCATTCACAGATGTGGGTGAAGGGGACCCCACTGCATTTTATTGTTGATAGCGGAAGCCAGATGATCCTCATCTCAATAGAGGTCATCAAATAGTTGAGATTGTGGACAACACCACACCCACAACCATACAACATCGAGTGGCTTTGCTAGGGACGGGATCTTCGTGTCATCCAACAATGCCGATTGTCATATGACATCCAACCCTTCAAGGATGAGGTATTATTTGATGTTGCCTCACTGGATGTCTGTGATGTTCTCTTGGGCCATCCATATATGTGGAAGCACCATACTATTTATGATTCTCGACCTCGTAGTGTCATTGTTACTCTGGGGGGTCATCTCTACAGGATACCGGAGGTAATTCCGACTATTGTCCCACCTAAATAGTGCCGCAAAGTAGTATCTCATACTACAAAATCCAACTTATTCACAATCTGTTCAAAGCATGAACAAAAGAACACCACTGCGACCTCAGTCCAAGCACCTTCTATCCAACAGAAGAAGGTCGACAAGATTGAAGAAAAGTGTAAATATTCCTTCTGCACAAATGCATCTCATATATCCAGACTAGTTTAAAAAGTCCAACCCTTCCAGCGACAAGTTTGTGACAACCTTCAACAAGCTAAGAAACACAACTTCTCCAACAAGGCAAGCAACTCATCAAGATGCAGATTCAACAAATGATTTTCCCTCTCCCCAGGGAACTCAACGCAATGGAGAACATTGATTCCTAAGGAGGGAGGATTGATCTAGGTGGATATCGGTGGCCACCCGCCTTTTCCAACTAGCTCAAAACAATTTTTTGGCAATTTACTATTTTTAGCAGTTTTTAACTTCCGGGGCCATTTTGAGGGACTAAATGAAGGTTTTTTGGGATTTATCTTCTCAATAATAGCTAAAGGCTCTGATTGAGCCCCCAAAATGAATCTCCTCGACGATACCTTTCCAACGAGCTATTGTGCGCCCAAAACAAAGATCGTATGCCAAAGTTATGCCCTCGGGAAGTTGATACACCAAACTACCCAAAATGGGATCCACAAAACTGTTGGCTTTTCATCTTCCGGGGTTAGGGTTTTGGATTTTCTTTATGATAAAAATGCCTTTGGAGCCTCATTGTAAAATCATCTTCTTGCGAATGCGAGTAGCCATCACATCTCTTCTCAGAGATAAGCTACCACCATTCTAGCGAGTCTTTCACTTTGTATTTTTACAGTCTTTGTACATTTTTCGCTCATTAATAGAAAATTGTGTATTACTGTATCTTTGTTTTTATGGTTGTATCTATGATACATTTATGTTATGTTATTGGATATCCGATATATCTCTATATATTTCTTTATTATATCTCCACTCTCATTTCGTGTTGAAAATAATCCGTATCATTGCTAGCTTTGTTCCTGATATCTTGTACTAGATTGTGGATGGTTATATTTGCAGCTATTGATATCTTACATTGCTGATATATATATTTCTATGCTGCTGCAATTTGGAACAACAAGGATTCTTGTTTGATTCCCTTTGGTTTAAGACTTGTATATCTATCATTTGCCTTGTTTTGGGCAGGTTTAACATTGTTTTGTAGGTGTACAATACTTGGCAACCATTCTCCATCTACAAGACTCATTCTCAAATCCAACAAGGATGAACATTGGATAAAAGCTACATATGAAGAGTTAGATTAGATAGATAATAATGACACACGAGAACTGGTTCCAAGATTGAAGAACAAGAACATCATTGATACAAAATGGGTCTTCAAAAACAAGTTGAATGAGGATGGACAAGTTACCAGGAAAAAAAAAAGATTGGTATGTAAAGGATATGCTCAAGTTGAAGGTATATATTTTGAAGAGAAAATTTTCCCAGTTGCCAGAATGGAAGAAATCGTACTGATCCTAGCTTATGCATGTTCCAAAAATATTAAAGTATATCAGATGGATGTAAAATCAACATTCCTAAATGGATATCTAGAGGAAAAAGTCTACATCGAGCAACCAGAAGGATTTCATTTGTTAGAGAAATAAAGTTATGTTTGCAGGTTGAAGAAGGCCTTATATGGTCTCAAAAAATCCACTAGAGCATGGTATTCAAGATTGGGCAGATACCTACAACAACAAGGGTTCAAGAAAGGAAATGCAGACATAATATCAACATAAAGGTAAATCAAGATAGTATCCTAATTATTGAAGTTTATATTGATGATATTATTTTTGGAAGTGATGATGAAAAGATGAGTCAGAAATTTTAAAAAAACATGAAAAATGAATTTGAGATGTCTTTGCTTGGAGAGTTGTCTTTATTTTTGGGTCTCTAGATATATCAAATCAACAAAGGTAACTTTATCTCTTAGACCAAGTATATTAGAGAAATGTTGAAGAAGTTTGGAATGACAGATTGCAAACCAGTCAATACTCCTATGAGGACCAGTTGTAAGTTAAGCAGGGATGATGATTCTAAGGATGAAGATCAGAGACAATACATATCGATGATTGGAAACTTACTCTATGTAACAAATTCTAGACTAGATGTGATGTAGGCAGTTGGACAGGTTGCAAGGTTTCAAGTAGCGCCAAAGGAATCACATGTTATGGCAGTAAAGAGTTTGGATTATGGAATCCAAAAGGGAAGGATATATCTCTTGTCAGCTACACAGATGTAGATTGGGCAGGTTGCATTGATGATAAAATAAGTACATGTGTAGCAGATTTCTACTTAGGTGAGTGCCTGGTATCATGGTTAAGCAAGAAACAATCATCAATATATTTTTCTACAACATAATCATAATACATTGCAACAACAACATGTTATACTCAAGTAATTTGGATGAAGCAAACTCTGCATGATATAGAATTAAATTGTGATGAGACCATTTCAATATTTTGTGACAACACCAACACCATAAGTATATCCAGGAATCCAGTGATGCACTCTAAAACAAAGCACATTCCAATAAAGTATCACTTTCTATGGGAACATGCTACAGAGAAGAACATCAACCTAGAGTATGTTAGGAAACAAAAATAGATAGTAGATATATTCACCAAACCGCTTGCAAGGGAAACTTTTGAGTATCTGTGAAAAAAACTTGGAGTAGTTTCTATCCTACAATGATCCACAGACATCAAACTTAACATGAGAGGGGGAGAGATATATAAGTCTTGAAGAGTTCAAAGAATTCTTGTGAATGCTTTTCATATACATGCGAAAGTTACACAATGAAGCACCATGAAGAGAAATACCAGTAGAGACAGTAGAGACAACATAGGTCTATAGATAGGGAGAGCAACCCCTAGAGGAGGATTACCCTTTTCCATTGATGTCAAAGGGGGAGAGATAGAGCAAGGCATGTAGAAAAATAGAGAGAAGCATGTAGATAGGGGGAGCAGTGGTCACAAGAGGATCATGGGCATAAGTATTGTCATGCCTAAGTGTTTCCATCAATGCCAAAGGGTGATATTGTTGATAGTTTGGTTGTCATTGATGTCAACCCTTGAAGAAGCCCGATGGTGTGGTTTTTGGAGCCAAAGTTGAATGATGAATATGGACATGATGGACATAGTTAATGCATGCAAGACACTCATATATGGTAGTACTTGTCGTGCCATTTTTGATGATATGTGGAATGCCATGTAGTTCCTCACGGTTAGGGAGATATGACTTTTTGAAGTTGTAATCCCTAAAGAAGTGATCAAGAAGCCCCTAGTTGGTTACAAGTCCTTAATGGAGGGGTAAATTTGTTGTAACAAGAAAACCCTAGAATCCCTAAATTAAGGAGAGGAGTTACCTAGCACAAGTATAAATACACCTCAATGAGTCATTCACAAGTACACTCACACACTTATTCATTTCTTATCTTTCTTGTGATCTAGTGATATTTTTGCTAAAGTTGTAGCGCCATTTTTTGAGGTAGAAAAGGGAGGTCGAAGGAAAAAGTTTTTGAGTTGCAACAAACCCTAGATTCTGAGCTATACATCGATTGCAGGTCAAAAAGAGAGTGTATGTACATGGGCTACAGTGGAGAAAAGTGCGTATATATGCGAGCAATAGAAGAGAAAGTCACATACCTATAAAAAGGCTCATGAATGATTGAGTAAATGTTGGTATCGGGTCCCTGAAGTCTGAAGGAAGTCTACAGGTCAACATCTCAAAGTTTCAAGTCAGCTATAGAGGTATTGGTATGGTTGTATACTTGTTTTGATGGTTACTTCTTGTCATGATATGGTGTATGGTTGAGGCATACTTGGTATGGTTGGTTTGGTACTTGGATATGGTATATCTTGATTGCTTGGATGAGTGAGGAGCACTCTTATATCTGGTTCAACATATGGCATGGTTGTTATAGTTCATATCTTTGAGTTGATTGTACATGGTTGAGACATATTTGTATTGTATGGTGGAATATGCATGAGGGAAATGCATTTGTTCTTTGAGATACTTCATTGATGATATGGTAAAGATCTACATATGGTTGATGGTATGGTATTTGGTACATGTTACACATTGTTGATGCTCTAGTTCATGATTCACTATTCCTTATTGATGTATTTTTGGTTCATGATTGATGCATGAGATAGTATGTACGTTGGTATACAATTGATGCATGGTATGGTACATGTTTAGTTGGCTGATGAGCATATACAGGTTGATGAGACAATGATAGAGACAGTGACAGTGACAAAGATAGTGATAGTGAAAGAGACAATGGAAATGATAGAGACAGTGACAAAGATAATGGTAGAGTTTGTGATAGCGATAGTTGGTCTACAATTACATTTTAGGGCAGAAAAACGAGGCAAGGATAGGTGGTTATAGCCACATTCCGGTTGGAGCCAGAGAACTCAGGGGATTGTAGCCTCCTTTTGGTTGGAGCTAGAGAATTCAGGGATTTGTAGTTTCCTTCAGGTTGGAGCCTTCTTCCAGTTGTAGCTAGAGAATCAGGAAGTTTGTGCATCCAATGAATGTATTCTTTTGATATACAAGAAAATCATTTTATGGTTTTCTCCCATTTGGGTTTCCATGTAAATTCTAGTGTATTGTGTATCTATTACGATGTGATGCTGTTTATGATTATACTATTGATGACATATTGAATTCTAATGATAAAATGATGAATATTGTTGAATAATATACTCTGATTAAAAGTAATAAATTTCTTTACTGATTCACCCCCCCTTCTCAGTTATCCAACACAAGTCCTTCGAGGAGAACTGGCGAAGATTGTTTTAATTTCTCCGGTGAAGACTGGAGGAGTTTATTCAAATATCTTCGAAGGGACCATAGACAATCTCATTAACTTTTTTGGTTTAAAAAGAGTTTTTGAAAATTAACTAAGTTTCGACAATGAGTTTTGTTCATGTTTGGATCTTGAATGACGAAAGATCGAGAGGCCATGGTTCAACTCTCACCAAGATTGGTGTCAATCTATGGCGGATAAGGTCGCAAAAGGGAAATGGTTAGGGCTCAAGTGGCTTGACATTGATTTCACTTTAGAGGGACAAATTTCGAATTGGGTAGAGGTTAGGAGAAAATGTTTGTTTAGGGCACCCACTGTAAAGAGAGGTAGTGAGAGATGGGAGATTTGGGCAACTCGAAGGTCAGGACTAGTGAGTATAGTTACAACTACATGGGTATACAAGAGTTATGGTATGAGAGAGTGAATCATGGTGGAGAGGCCGCAGGTTCCAAGAGTAAAATGATAGCGGGGTCAAGGTTTTTTTAAAGGGTCGGTCGACACAAAATGTAACCTTGAAAATAAAAAACCCTAAACCTAAAAATTTAGAGGGAGAAAATGTGTCTAGGGCATACCTGGATGGGATGACCATATGGATAGTGGTGGTAGGATAAGGATGAAAAGTTATCGATATTCCAATGACTACTCTAACACTTCATTTACTCTTTGGTGATTGTAACAATGAAACAGATGGGCAGAGCACACTTATATAAACATTGTGTGCAATAAATGTGACTAGAGAGGTTTTGATGTATTCACGGAAGGTGATGGGGGAAAGGTCTCCAGTTATATCAAACACTTTGGTGGGAAGTAATCTAGTGTAATGATAAGGGATAATGCAAAGAGCTCATGTTGAGTGCTTTAACACATTGGCGATGACAGGGTGTCCTCCAGTTAAAACCAGAGGAGTTATGACTAACATGTCCAGTGAGAGGAATATGTGTTCAAAGCAATTTTGGGGAACTCCTCCGATGGAATCAGAGGATTTGATATAAAGTTTTCCAATTGATGGATTATCATTTTAGAAGGATTCAAAGGAATTTCCATGATGTACACTGAAAAACTTTAAGGGAACTCCTTCGGTGCACACTGGAGGAGTTAGAAAGAACTTATCCGATGGAAAAAAAAACATGTTTTTCCATATTTTCCTAAGTGTTGAAAAATGAATACAACTCGTAATGAGAAAAAAAATAGGGTGACATGCTAGAAGTAGGATGAACCAATATTTATTTTGAGGGGACCTTCCAAGTCAAGAGGCTATTATAGAAGACAAGAGGGGTCCCATTTTCTTGGAGGGAAGGCTTTACAAGAAATAATGCAAGAAAAAAGGGAGGTTGTGATGCATGGCTTAACAAATGGCGACACACTGGGAGAAGATATGGATCTCTACAGAGTGATATTCAAACATACACTTTAGATAACAGAGGCACAACTATGCATGACCCAAGAGAGACAAAATAGGTCCCATAGTTTTTCAAAATGCAGATTTTGATGAGACAAAGTTTGTATGATACAAAGAAGAAGTTAGAACCATGCCAAGAACACATTGATTACCATGAAATGACTTTTTAAAAAATGGGATTAGTTTTAGGAAGGAATGAGGAGTAGAATACTGAAGTGAGACGTCAAGAATATGGAAAATACAATTTGTTTATGCATTTATATGGTGTTTCTCTATTGTCAGCGAGCATTTGTAGCCCCGAAAGAGTCACACTAACATCACAAGCCTTGTTCCACTACCAACGACCATCCATAGCCCCGACGAAGATACTTGCATTTACCACATGATCTGGAATGCCTTTCCCCAAGCCTTTACCTTTTATAATTTGATTCTCTTATATTCAGAGAGAGGTGGATGGGGGGATTCCAGTCTTCCTTTAAAGGCATGAGGGATGACACCTGTGAAGGTGAGATTTTTGAACTTGATTATAGATGAGTGAAATATCTGAGTAAAATTCCTTGGAATACTACAAGTTTCTTTCCGAAACCATTTCTCTTTAGTTCAGACAAATACAAAAAATCCATTCTTAGACTTGAGCCTTGACTCCTTTACTTGTCACATTTTAAGAGTACAATGCTCGTATGCTGATAAACTATGTTTTGCTATTGGGTCCAACTTGAAGTTATGCACAAAAATGCTACATAGATAAAAATGAAGTTATTTTTAGAAGCCAAATGACAAATTTCCAAGCTTTTGACACAAGATGTGATACACTACTTCAAGAGATATTTAGGTCTAATTAGTCAAATTTCTGAGAATTCCAGGATGATAATTTTCAGGAAAAAGGAAATAAAACTAACATAAATCAAAAGAAAACAAAATGGAAAGGGTCAATTCAAATATAAGAAACGCAAAAGTAAAGAAAGACTGAGCAGAAAAGCAAAACAAAATCAAATTCTTTATTTATGTACATGAGAGGGGCTACCTTAAGGGCTAGCTGATGTATTGCTTTAAGACTTAGCCATTAACGGGGAGGAGGTCTACACCCCCTTCAATATTCTGTAAGCGATAAGTTCCTAGGCCAATATTCTCTTTAATTACAAAAGGGCCAAGCCATAATTGCTAAAACTTTGAATGTTTTACCTCATCTTTGTGTGGCTTGTCCAATTTGAGAACTAGGTTGCCACCTGAAAGTCTTTCTCACTAGAATTTTTTTTCAAACCAACATTTAGTAGTCTGTTGGTGAGATTTGAATTTGGTTCTAGCCTTGGCACGATTCTCTTCTAGCTTCAACAAGGTGTTAATGTGTTTCTAGATGACGAGGCATTGTCTTTTGCGGGACTATTGTGTAAATTGGAGGGAAGGAAGATAAATATTCAAAGGAAGAATATATTCTTTCTGATAAACAAGGAAATAAGGAGAGGTTCCTACGGAAGCCTTTGCAGTGACGCGATCAACCCATAGTTAATTGGGTTGTGCTTTATGCCACTTTCTCTGCTGGTCAACTACGGTTCGTTTAAGAATACAAATCATATTTTTATTTGTAGATTCAACCAAGAAATTTCCCTAAGGGTAATAATTGGCTACATATTTTAAGGTGATCCCTTTTTCTAAATAAAACTCAGTCAACTTAAGAGATGAAAAGTATGTTGTGTTATCAAACGCAAGAGAGTTAGGCACTCAAAACCTGGTTATGATGTGATGCTAAAGAAAATTCATTACCACTTCATCATTAACTTTGGTTAGTTTTATTTCTTCAGTCCAACATGTAAAGTAATCAATATCGGTTACGATATACCTATGCTACTTGGATGAGTGAGGATTAATATCATTGATAATTTCTATCCCCCATTGTTCGAAGGGATCTTCAACAACAACAAGATGAAGCAAGACAATTGTTCTGTTCTCTCTTCCAGCTGATTTTTGGCGAGTATCACAACTGTGATAATATGCATGAGCATCCTTAAATAATGTTGGCCAATAGTACTTGAATATTAAAATTTTGTGGGTTGTTGTGGCTCCTGAGAAATGGCCTCCACTAGTCCATCATGCAGGTCTTTAAGGACTTTTTCAACATCTTGCTTTTGAAGACAACGTAGTAAAACTCCGTCGTAATTTTTTCTGAACAAGATACCATGGATCAACTGATTCCGTGCTAATTTCAACCTTGGAGCTCTCTTTTTATTGGCATTGAGATGGTCCAGAGTTGTACCATGTTGAAGATAATACTTGATATCATTGTAATACAAATTCTCAATAGATGGAACAAAGGGGACTTGTTGCGTGTAGAGGGTTGGTTCCTCTTTCCATCCATCTTCTTCTTGATTTTCAACATCTATGATTCCAGTTTCCAACTTACAAAGACCTTGAAATTTGATTATATTTTCCAATTTAAATTCAAGGTCATACTCTTGTAAGGAACTCATCCAATTACCTCGTCTCTTGTCCATATCCTTCTACATAAAGAGAGATCTAACCTCCGGGTGAGGGACAAATACCTTGGCATGGTTCTTCAGAATATATGGTCTGAACTATTTGATGGATTTGTGGACAACAAAATCTTTCTTGTCTACCAATGGGTAATTTAGTTCAACACCTTGTAATCCAATTCTCATGAATGCGATGGGGCACTCACTCCCTTGCTCATCCTTTTGTGTGAGCACTTCTACAAGAGAATGGTCAGATGGAAAAGTGTACAAAAAGAAGTTCTTAGTAAAATATGGACTTTGTAAAGATGGTACAACTACTATAGTGACCTTGATGTTCTCAAAGGCATCCTTTTCAACATATGTCCTTTTAAATTGAACATCTTTCATTATCATCCATTGAATAGGTTTCACAATTTTAGCAAAATCTAGAATAAATCTTCTTATGAAATTGATCTTGTCAAAAAAGGACTACATGGACTTTTTGCTATGGGGTGGTGGGATTTTCATAATAGCCTTAGTTTGTTTTGGGTCAATGAAAATCCCATCTTTAGAAATAACATGCCCCAATAAAATACCTTATGAAACAACAAAGATGGTCTATTTTGGATTTAGAGAGATACCGTACTTTCTGCATCTTTCAAATATTTGTTTCAGGTGCTTTGGATGATCAAATCTTTGCTTCAAATAAACAATGTTGTCATCAAGATAGATCACCACACTTTGAACGATTAGGCCTTTGAAAGTGATGTCCATAGCCCTTTGAAAAGTACTAGCTATGTTTATTAAACCAAAGGGAATTATGCAATATGTGTATGTCCCCCACTTCATCCTAAAGGTGGTATTCAATCAGTCTGGTTTTTCTACAAGAAATTGATTGTAACATGAAAGCTTGTCTTAAAGGGAAAACATCTCAGAACCAGAGATGAGTTGCAATATTTGTTCCATAGAGGGAACTGGATAGTTGTCTTTATCGAAGGCCTGGTTCAGATTCCATAAATCTATGCAGATTCTGATTTCCCCTAACTTCTTTTTGATAGACACCATATTAGACACCCAGGTTGAGTGAAATATCTTGAAGATGATCCAAGCGTCTAATAGCTTCTTTAGCTATTTTTGAATGAGTGGTTCAAGGATTGGATGCATTTTCCTTATATTTTGTTGGAATGGATTGACACCTTCTTTGATTGGAATTACGTATTGAATGATATGGGTGTCATAGGTTTTCAACTCTTCGTAAGTCCAACAAAATACATCATGATATTTCTTGAAAAATTGGGTGAATGTATATTTTTCTGCCCTTGAAAAACAAGTGCCCAGATTGATGTATTTGGGCTTCTTAGGGGTACCTAGGTTCACCAAGAAATGCATCATGGTAGAGCTGTTTGTATTATATTAGGATTCATCAGTTTCCTAAACTTAGTTTGAAGGTCGAACAACTTTTCGAGAGATAGCACATTTCTTGGGATGCAATTTGTTTTCACCATACATGCTTCATCTTGCTATATCTGAAGATATTGTTCATGCACTTCATCATCTATAACTAAGTCTTGGAAGATGTCTGAACTGGTAAGGAAATTTATGATTTGAATTCCATTATTGAATACCCTCTAGTTCACGACATTATCTGGTATATAAGGCTTGAACATGATTTCAACAGAAAAATCGTCGTTAATAGGTGTATATCTAGAGACTGCATTCACCAAAACATATTCAACAACATTATGGAAATGAGGTATAGATTCAATATTAAATATTCAAAATAATAAAGTACTCTTGTTGATAACCCCTTAAATGGAGAGACTGACATTGAATGGTATTTCTTACTTGTCGGACAACTATTTCTTAATCACCAAATACTCATAAGCATTTTACCTCAAGGTCGATGGATTTTTTCAAACCTTGGACCAAGGCTTCATATTTCGTGGTATTATTGGTACATTCAAATTCCAAATGATAGGATATGAGGGTTTTGTGTTGATGTGGATCGATAAGAATACATCCTGCCCCGACTCCTTCCTGAGATTTGGAGCCATCAAAGAACATAGTATAAATGTCAGTGTATACAAGTGGGTTAATTATAAAATAACCTAATTCTTTTAATATAATACACACATTATCAACAATCTGATCGCATGGAAGGAGTTCATACTGGGCGTCTATTTGAATTTTAGATGGTTGTGATTCACAACAACCAAGGTTAGTCTCTAAGAAATAATTACCCAAAACAGTATGAGCAAAGTTGATAGGCTCATTTTTACCTTTTAATTATGTTATCGTGCACTTCATATGAGCCTTGTTGTCTACATGAATTTGATTGCGTTTACCTTTGTAAGGGAGCCATATGTGGGGGCAATGTGTATAGAGATAGCCTTGAATCTCGGTTGACCAATCCATTCTCAACAAAAAACTATAACTTTATGGGATATCGACAACAACAATGTCAATAACCTGATGCACTCTAGGATCAGATGCAAGTCTAATCATGGAATATTTAAGTTGTCCTTTTACTTTGACATATGAACTATCTAATTGTATGATCCTTGTGGTAGTAAATTGTGGATCAACATTTATTCACTGGAAGCCTGAATAGGGCATGATGTTAGAAGAAGCACTAGAATCCGCTAAGCAATTATGCACATAGACATTGAAAATATCATATGTAACTAGAAAAGGAGGGACCTAGGACTTGGAATGTGCACCTATACTTGATACATTTATGGAATATTTGATTTCTACTTTGTGTATTTCCTTTGTTTGAGCAACTTTAGGAATTCTTTCGGCTGTAGCGATGATCTTCTTCTAAGGATTATTGGAATCAAAACCATCATGAAGGAGATCATGTTGTTGCAGTAGTGAGCATATATCATACATAGAAATGTTGGCCTTAGTTTTCTTCACATCTTCAATAACATTGTAATCTAAAGCATTCATTTTCAGTTTATCTGTTGTTGCATTTGGTTGCGAACCATTAGGCTTGTTGTTAGCTATTGAAGCGCTGAGCTTGTTACTTTTTACAGTCGGGTTTGACGTACTCGGTTTGATGTTGTTGGCTGAAACAAGGGTATCAGATTTATTACTAGATTTTTTTTGGGGATGAAGTACTTGGTTTCGAAGTGGGAACATGAGGAGTAATTTTCCTAAGTGTTGGCCTTCAAAGAAAAAGTAGTGTTGGGAACAACACCTTTGCTATGTAGGTTGTAGTCTCCAGGGGAAACTTTATAACTAGTGTATCTTCTATAAAAACCTCTTCAATCTGCTCATTATCTGAGTCAATACACCAATCCCATAAGAACATAACATATTCTTGAGGAGCCTCCTCAATGGTTTCTTCGTTTTCTGCTTCGTTGGGATGTTTTCAAACTTTGTTGATCTAAGAACTGGTTGATGACCAAGGTCATGGAGTTGACCCACTGAGAGAAAGTTTGTTTGAGGTGGCTTTGTTAATGGTATCAGTAGAATTTATCTTTTCCAAAGCTATCTAGATTTAGCACAATTTGTGGGACTTCTAGTGGCTTGGGTGGGTTTCCATTCCTTTTGAAGAACATGAAGAAAGGTCTAGGTCTTGAAGGTACTTCAACAACATTCTTATTAAGATATAAAAATTTGTTTGAAATCTTCTTGAACAACTTAACCACACTATCCAGATATTTAGGTTCTTTCTTGGGAGGTTTCATAAGTGATAAAGGCTTCTTTCTAGCCGACCTAGCTTCTTCAGAGTATGAATGATTGTCATAAGACGAAAATTCCTTTTCAACAGCTTTGGCTTCTTCAAAATTTCAAGCTAAGGAGTATTTCCCATCTCTTTTAACAAACATGCCTATGGAAGGAATCAAATATGAAGTGTAATATTTGATGGCCAAGGATTATAGGGGAGTGGTATCAACATAAAACTTATTGAGGAATGTAGTAAAGCATTGATTGAAGTCCTTCACTTTCTCCTTCTTTTCCATCTTAATTGGTCCTAATACTTTATATAAGGCCACAATATTTTTTTCTTCCCCCAACTTTCCAATAAAGGCCTTTTCAAAGTCTTTCCAACTGGTGATGGAACTAGATGGAAGGTTGAAATACCATATAGAGGATTTTCCTGCAAAGGTGTAAGGAAAACATCTAGATATCACTATGTCTTCATAGCGAACAAAGAGGATGCGAGCAACTAAAACTAAATTCTTTATATGATCTTCCAGTGAGCCATGTTTGTCTGGATCGAATTTTAGAAGGAGTTTTTTTTTGTTTTCTGGGCATTTCATGCAAATATTATGCTAAATTTAGAGCACCTTCGAACAACCATGGTGGAATCACTACCCTCTAGTCTTCTTGTTCAACCATGTTATCTCCGAAATAAATTTATGGGTTTTCACAATTGAAGTTGTGCTCGAACTCAAGATGATTGGGAGGGATTTGATTCAAGGGCACAAGCACTTCCTAAAAATCAGTTTCAATCAGATCTTCTACATAGTCGACAAGAATATTGGTCTGATTATTGGGTCGTCTTACATGAGTAGTTCCCCTCCTTGGGAGTTCTCTGCCTATTGGTAGTTTACCAAGCAATTTAGTGTATGCCCGGGTAATACAACGAGTTTCATTAAACTCTTCGTAGGGTACGAGAGACTAATTTTATTTTTGAGTTTCGGGGCTTCCAACAACACTCCCGAATGTGGGGTTTGTGTCTTCAAAGGTAACGTCCTGTTTGGAAGGGATACGAGGGAAAATAGTTTGAATAAGGATATTTTCAGAGGACTGACCATGCATATATAGTGCATTTGTGTAAGGCATACAATTTCAGGCCCTCCTTCTAGCTCCAATTTTGTTGACGAGGCAAAAATTCCCTGCAATAGTAAGGGGTACTCCCGGTACACAATCCCAATCAAACTATGCATTGTTTGGTTTAGGAGACCCATCCAGATTCTGGCCCGACTGCAATTACTATTTATGAAGTTGGGTGGATGTATATTTATGAAAATGAAATATGTATATGAAGAACATCTAAATGTATAAAAAAAAACTAATCTACTCTAATCTATCATATCCTGTCTAGGAGCGAGTTGTAGTAACCAAATGAACTGAAATGAAACTAAACATCGCAAAAGACCCCTATCAGATAGTTGTCATGGAGGTGAAAAGTTAGATAACACATGCATACAAATGTATAACCAAAAAAGTATAAGTCATATTTCAACATACATCAACAAATCATATACTCAGGACATTAAATATGAGAAAGAATAACAAAAACTGTAAGAGTAACATCAATTGCATCAAAAAAGTCTATAAGTAAAACATGTTCTTATAGCCCATGTGAACAATAAACATTCTGTTGGAAGTAATTCATAGAAAACAACAACACACATATTTTTTCTCTCTATCAAAATCTATCCCTCAGGGCTTTTGAATATTAGTTAACCAAGTATGTTCTCAAAAAGTAGTTTCTCAAGTCTATACCAAGCTTGAAGAGCCCATTCAAAATGGGTTTCTTCCTTTTATTTATACAATTATTACTAACTCCCGAAAATGCCTTCCTAGATTCCTCAAGAATCAGTTACGAAAGACCTTTCATCTCTCCTTACTAGTTTTTTTGTTGGCAAATATTTAACAGACAACGAATGCTTGTCATTGATGGCAAGTACAAAAATGAAGATGGAATGAGTACATAAAGTATGTAATAGATGGGCATTATGAGAAGACGCTGCAGAGAAGATCCGATTAAGCTCAGAAGAGATAGTGCAGAGGATTGTTGGCAGATCATCGATGGCAAGATCAGAGTAAGCGGAACAAAGTAAGCTCAGGAGGAGAAGCAACATTTCTGATCGTTGGATCCCATTTACAACTCCCGATGACCGTCAGATCAAGTGTTGATCGGGTCTATTGATCCCATGCCATTTCGGGGTTTCGTGAATAGCGACTTGGAGAGGCAAGAAACATAACCACTAAAATCGCGATATGTGAAATCACGATTTAATCGTAGCCGTCAGATCAAGGTTTGTTCTGGACCGTTGATCCAGCTCCATCTCGGAGCTTCGCCTATCGCAACTTGGAGAGGCAAGAAAAATAACCACCGAAATCACGATTTAATCGCAACCGTCAGATCAAGGTGTGATCTGGACCGTTGATCTGACTCCATTTCGGAGTTTCGCAAATTGCGACTTGGAGAGGCAAGAAACATAACCACAAGAACGCTGAAATCGCGATATGATCTGAGCCATTGAATTAAGATCAGATCTGGACCGTCGAATCATAGGAAAAGTCGCTGACTTGGAGTCAACGGAGCATGGTGTGGAAACTCGTGAGATGCGAGATCGCGATAAGATCTAGACCGTCGGATCTATGGAGATTTAAACCATCGATCAGAATCGATGAAGTTTATAAACTTGCGAAATATGAAGCGCCTTTTGGGCACAACCTATGGTCACTACCGGTGGTCATGAGAAGGGAAGGATTTAGTTAAGATAAGGTCCATTTCGGAGTTTTGGGGATCGCGACTTGGAGAGTTGAGATGCCTCATCTCCAGATTCACAAAATGCGAATTCGCGAAAAGCACTTTATGCATAAGTGCTTGGTCATGGACATGGTCATATAGAGGAAGGAGCTAGCACATAAAAGCTCTGTATCAGAGTTTCAGAGATCGCGACATCAAGTGTCGAGACACTTGGCCACAGGAATGCCGAAATTCCAAAACTCGATTTAAAGGAAAGATTAATAAAGTTCATCCAATGGTGCAGATAAACTTGAATATGATTGGAGGGCTACTGTTCTCTCTCACAGTTAATTCATCAGTTATGAATCAGTTAGCAAAACTGATTCATGATTCCTGATCGGTTGGCGTTTTAGTTGCTCGAACGGTTTTTCTTTTTCCTAAGAAGATGCAAAGTGGAACGATTGTGGGCATTGTGCATAAAAGAAAAAGATACAGACTGTGCAGGGTTGGTCGTTCTGGACGAAAAATGAATTAAACTGTAAGAAAGGGAAAATCACAGGATGCGCAGTGTGAGACTGAAAATATGCGCAGTGTGAGACTGAAAATATGTGCAGTGTGAGACTGAAAATGTGCACAGTGTGATATAAAACTCAGAGAAGAGTAACGGATGAGGAAGATATTTGAAACAGAGCAGAATGACAGAACAAGTTGAAGCAGAGAAGAATTGCAGAACAGACAAAGGAAGAGAAGAATTGCAGAACAGTTAGAAGAAGACCAGATTTGCAGAACAAAGAAGAAGTGGTAAGAATCGATTTATCTGTGTAGTTGTCTGTTTATTTATTCATTCATATTCCAGGGTGGTTGGGAGGTTCTAGGGAGGATTGTTGTCCTTAGAGGTTCAAGTGGGAGCTTGAACACAAGGAGTTGTAGCTTCCATCTGGTTGCAACCAGAGAAACCAGGGTGGCAGGGTGGTGCAGGGGAGAACAAGTGTTCTCTGTTATACAGGTTGGAGCCTGTGTAACTGGAAGTTGGTGCTTCCATCTAGTTGGTTCTGGAACATTAGGGGAGTTGGTGCTTCCTTCTAGTGGGTGCTAGAGAAACAAGAGAGTCAGTGCTCTCAAACAAGTTGTAGCTTGTAAAACAGAGGTAGCAGCCTCACATTGAGTTGGTGCTCAATTATAGATGATGTACAGAACTTAAAAGACTTCCTATCATTTTGAAGAAGAAGAGGTTTTCTCCCTTTATGGGTTTCCTTGTGAAAATCTGTCTCTGTGTATACCTTATGTGTGACTGATGCTCTTTACTTTTATTGTCCATATGCTGTATAATGTTGATGATCACTTGAAGAAAGATTAAGAATGTATTAATAGACTTAAAATTTTTTAAGCACAATAACAACTGATTCACCCCCCCTCTCAGTTGTCTTAGTAATTTCAACATGTTTAACACGTGTGAGGAAAAAGACGAAGCTGAAAGTGGTTTGAAAAAGACAAAATAAGATATAGTTAACAATGAATCTAAATTTTGTTGTAATGTCTTGTCTATGTGTTCTTATCCTAGATGTAGGTAGTCGATATCTCTAATTGATCATAAAGTGATATGATATGATGGTATGTTGACTCCTTGAGATCAGCTTCATGCATGGCCGTGTTTTTGTTGAGAGTCTGCATTTATTTTTCCAGGGTGACCATGAACACCTAGATCATGGTGCAAACTTTGGTAGCTTGAATGAGGTGTTTTTCAATCAAGTCCATTGTCACCTTGGAGGCCAATTCAGTTACCTCTTGCTTGCAACTTGTAATATGCTATACCTTCTCTAGCAATTGTTCCATAATGAGAGTCTTTTCAAGTTCTTCTAGGGGAGGGAGATGACACTTTTTTGTCAGGTCTTGTGCCACCTAGTGCAGTCCTGAACAAATTTCCATTGAGTTGGTTGTCTCTCTATATACACTCTTCCCAACTTGCTGGTAGCGATCTAGCAAAGTGAGATCAACCTTTCTCTCTATACTTGAGGGGTGCGAAAGCTCAACTAGAAGATCCAAATTCTCGACAATCCATCTGTTAATATCACTTATGCCTTCCCGGATAGTGTTGAAATGGGTGTTTTTGGCCTACGCTTGGCTATGTAGTTTTGTAATAGTGGACTCTATCTATTGAAACATGTGTAGGTGGGTATACGTATCTATGATGGCATCTTCCAATTCTACCCTGAATTACTCTGTGCTAGATTTGAATCTTTATGAGTTGTCTCATTTATCTTCACCTGCTTGAGTTGTTCCTCTAGCTCTTTTATTCGTGCATGTTTTTCTAGGTTTTGGTGGTATAAGTTTCGGACGTTGTCTTCTGTTGCTGTAGTGAAAGGGTGTCGACGGAAGCTATGGAGATTGGGTCCTCACTAATGTTTCCTATCACCGGGGTCTATGTGAGGACTAACATTGTATTGCCTCAAGTGACTGACACTTTCCTTATGTTCTCTTGTAAAATCCTACCCATGGTCTATCATATGTGAACTTCTTCAGGTTGGGCACTTTTCTTGGATTGAATGGGGTACAAATACCTAGACCTATCCCAACGAATTGAGTATGTTTTCTAGCACCCACTATTGATATCTCTGAGATATCATTGTCCATTGGTGATGCATCATCGTTCATTTCTTCTTCATCCTTCTTACTCTGCTCCTCTTCAACTTCCTTTTCTGCAACTTTATTTGTTGCTTTCTGTGTTGCTTCTGCTGCTTCTACTGATTTTGTTGTAGCTCTTTCATCCACTGCCATTTTTTCAAATTAATTTTCAGTAACCACCTTTGCTTCTGCTTCTACTTTTTCTTCTGCTACTGCATCAACCTTATCTCTAGATTTAGCTTCATCAATTTTCCTCTTCTTTTTGGCAGCAACATTCTTCTTTTTGTGGACCTTTTCCTTATTTCTCCTCTTCTTGTCTTCTACCATCTCTTATTCTTTTGCTGATCTCGATTGAAAAAATGTAGTTGTAACCAATGCCTTCATTGCTGCCTCTTCTTTTGCTTTCTTCTTGGCCTCCTCGAGAGCCCTTTCTTCATTTGCGTTTCTCCCGATGGGTTTGTTTTGTCTCTTAAAAATGAAACCATCATATGTTATGGCGCCACATTGTACCTTCTCTTTTTCCCATGTGGTAGAAGTGTATTCCAAGCATATTCCGTACTTGGTGAAGTGTTCCTTGACCACCTTTTTTGGGTCGTGTCTCCTAAATATCTCTTCTTCGAAGTGGTATGATAGTAATGTATGCACTTTTTTGGGGGATTGATTGGTGATTGAAAATGAGTAGGCATCGATCCACAATGGGAGTGGGGGCCATATGGATTTCTTATCCTGGTAGAGTATTTCCCTGAATCTGTTGATCACTTTTTGGTAAGCTACTTCCTGGAGCACTAATTTTTCAGGGACAAATCAGGGAAGCAGATCTGGGGATATCATGGCTCCGTATATTTTGATATATGTTCCATGTTGCATCAAGTACCAATATCCTATTCTCCTGATTAAAACCAATGCTTTGTTGGTCATACACGAGCCTGGCGTGAAAACATAAATTCATACAATGAGGCTAGGAAGTGCTCGCATATCTTGTGATATTATGTTCTATACTTTTGATCCCAGAGCACCTTGCAGTAGATGTGGATAGTTGGGTCTGTCAACTGTCGTGCCCAACCCATATTCGGGTATTGATGTACTACACACATGATATCTAGGATAGATGAAGACATGTAAAAGTCCAGAAATATTCGAGGTTGGGCTTTTTTAACTGTTGTGATGGCCTTTGCTAAGTTTTCTGACAAAATGTCAGCCCGGTTGAAAGACAATCCTTCGTTTGCACAGTAGTGAATTAGGGGCATATAAGACAAAGGAAATTCGAAGGTGTCTAGCTCTCCGTATAATCTACATAACATGGCCACCATGTATTGATATGGCTTCCTTAGTGCAATTGTAGGGTATCGACTGGTTGGTCTGAGCTTAAAATATTTTTTGGTTTGTACCATATGTGACACATATCTTTAGTTGTATGTTTGAACCCGTTGAGAATTTCATCATCCATCTTCCAGGTTCCTTTCTCTATATGGTAATAGTTTGCTATATCTGCGGGCTGAAATGAGGCTATAGGCTCTCCCATGGCATTGCAGATGTACCTATTCTTCAATTCTACATGTTTAAGAAACCAAGAAGTGGCATCGACATAGGAGAATACTACATCGTGGGTTTCTACTTTGTGTATCCTATATTTTTTGATATTATTAAAAAATCTAAGATCGTCTTGGTCCTTAGCATCGACGAGGAATTTTATTTTCTTCAACATTTGATAAATGTTTCCCCTTTTGAGCGAAACTTCACCCTTTTCTAGGAATCTGGTTGTATCATCATAAATCCATCCTTGGGTCTCAGGTTCATCTTCATGCCGAGTTCCACTCTCAGAGGCTTCCGTGGCTGGTAATTTGCTTGTCAACTTCTTCTGTGTAGGAATATATGAACCTGAAATGTATATATGAAATTATCACAATCAAACCAAGCAATAAAATGAACATGATTAGATCGAATGATATAAACAAATAAAAGATAAGCATGAAAAGAGAATCTACTCATTTAACCTGCATGTTAAGTACCCGAAGAATCACTTGTACTGATGTTAGGTGGGAGGTCATAATCAGAGGATGAAAATATGATGGTAGGTATTGTGGAAATTTAAGCTTCGGTGAAGAGGCAATTTGAAAAATCCATATCGGTTAATTAAAGGTCATTCTGGCTAATGGCTGGAAAATTCGAGACTAGAGTAGTTCATAAGAACTACTCTGGTGTATATCGGAGAGGTTTATGTGAAATGTATCTATTACATTGGATGTGTTTGTGTGAAGACCTCCAAATGCACCAGAGGATTTTGTGTTAAGTCCTTTGGTTTAAACTGGAGGCATTCTTTCCAAGTCCTCCAATGAAACCAAAGGAGATCATGTGAAGAGCTCCGGTTAAAGGATGACAACAAAAAGATTAAATGATGTGATGAATCGATGGAGTTAAAGTCAAATCCTCTGAGGTGAACCAAACAAAATCGTATTAACTCCTTTGGTGAAGAATGGAGGAGTTTTCTCAAAGATATCCAGAGGGAATGAGGACAATATCTTTAAATTCTCCAGTTTACAAAGAGTTTTTGAAAATTAACTAAGTTTCAACGATGAGTTTTGTTCATGTTTGGAGCTTGAATGACACAAGATCGAAATGCTAGGGTTAGATTCTCACTAAGATTGGCGTCAATCTTTTGTGGATAAGGTCACAAAATGGAAATGGTTAGGGCTTGGGAGGCTTGGAAACGCTTTCAATTTAGAGGGACAAAGTTCAAATTAGGTAGAGGTAAGGAGAAAACGTTTGTTTAGGGAACTGACTGTAAATAGAGGTAGCGAGAGATGAGATATTTGGGCAACTTGAAGGTTGGGACTAATGAGTATAGTTATGGATTCCTAGGTAGAAAAGAGTTATGGTATGGGAGAGTGTGTCATAATGGAGAGGTCATAGGTGCCTAGAGTGAAATGATAGCAGGGTCAAGGTTTTTAGAGGGTTGATCGACACAAAATGTAACCCTGAAAATAAAAAAATCTAAACCTAAAAATTCAGAGGGAGAAAACGTGTCTAGGAAAACCTAGCTGGGATGACCACATGGACAACAATGATAGGCTGAGGATGAAAATTCCTCGAGCTTGCAATGGCTACTCCGACACTCTATTTACTCTTTGGCAGTTGTAACAATGAAAGAGATGGGCATAACACTTTTTTATAAACATTGTGTGCAATAAATGTTGAAGGATTAGATCCTGTCACTAAGAGGGGGGGGTGAATCAGTGACACAATCATTTTATCATTTTATTTTATTTATGCAAACAAAATTTTGACACAATATTTTATCGTGGAACCCAATTGGGAAAAACCACAAACGCTTTTCTATTAACTGCAAAATTTGTTTTAAATGTTACATAGAAGGAAGATATTCTTCCTTTTCAATCAACACCAACTGATCAGGATGCACCCACACCCTTGTTCACCAACACCAACTGGTAGGAGGCTACGACCCCCTGTTTAGTCAGCTACAACTGACAAGGAAGCACCAACTCCATCTGTAAGCACCAACCCACCCTTACACCACCCAACCACCCTTATTTTCTGAATCTGGAAAAAACTACTGTATCAAGTCTTTACTGCATCTTTTTCTGCTCCTGTGATTTAATATATCTTCTGATTCGAACTACAAAGACTCTTTCTTCTCACCACTCTTTCTATTTTATATATTCTTCAAAACGGCGTGAGTGTTATACACTGTGTCCCTTTATTTGGACCATCAGACCTCTTCGTTTAAATTAACCATAATCATTGTTTTAACATTTTTATCGTGAAGGATTTTTCATAAATTGATCACAGTTATGGATCAATTTCATCCTTTTAACTCGATCCCGAATCTATGCATTTATTTGCAAAAACCGAGTTCTACAGAGGCACTTCCTTCAAACCATTACATGTGACCAAGTGATACGAAACCACATGCTTATCAATTTAGCGACATATTATATCCTGCCTTTTTAATATCTTATTCCATATGACCAATGGCGGTGACCAGACGCTAGGCCAAACGAGTTCTTGAGCGCTTATCAAATAAACAATCACGATTTAATCCCCTGATGAGATGGACCACAGTCGGGACTTCGTCATTCAGGACTTCGGGATTTCAACTTTTCAAATTTTCGAATAAGATTTTGTCAAACAGATCAGACGGTTCACTTTTATTTTTCATAACCATATCAATGGTCATGTTCGATTCTTACACTTATCCTTTCATTGCTTAATCCGATGGCTAAGAATTAATCAATCATTTACATGGATGGCCACCATTTACTTCGTGACTTCGGCTATTCTACTTACACTATCCTTCCACTGTAATATGATCAACGATTGAGAATACACCCGAAATGATCTTCAGATCAGACGATTTGTGTCCACTTCGGGACTTCGACATTCATGACTTCGGGACTTAGGGCATCTGCTGGTGGTGAAACTCCCGAAGTAAAACTCCCGGAGTGACGTAACTTTCTTACGTCACTTGATGATGTGGCATGAGCCGCGTGTTTGTCACGTGTCACTCTGATTCTTGATTTGCACATACCTGAAATGATGATTTCAACTTGACACTTGTCATTATCTGACTGTGCCATGTGTCCTTGCTTACATGGTCTGTCACATGTCCTTGCTGACGTAGATCTCCCGATGTGACACATATTCATCTCCTTGATCTAACGGTCAAAATAACATCCGAAGGGTATCTTAGATCGACGATTGAGAGTGACTTTGGAATTTTGGCTTTTGGGACTTTGGGTATTTCTATATCTTGATTTCACAAATCTTCCGAAGTGAGATTCCTGAAGTGTAACCTCCTCACATCTTTATACCCGAAGTGAATTATGTTCGTTTGATCAAGGTCTTAGATCGACGACTTGATCTGTCTGTGATGCTGCTTTTCCTTTGTTTAAGTCTAATGACCCTCCATCGTTGCTTATCCTATCCTTCCACTTAAAGTGATTTGACGACTGACGGATATTATGATAATCGACTTCTCAATCATTTTCCCCACTTATCCTATCCTTCCATTTAAGGTGATCCAATGGAGGCGAAGACTCTCGAAGCAGATTAACGATCAAGGATGATTTGAGAACCACAACTTGCGAGTGATTTAACTCATCACCCAAACTCCACAATTTGAAGTTGTGCGTGTTTGGCGAGTCAACCACAATCATCAATCTTCGAAGCTATAAGATATGATGGTCCTGACTGATTGCGGGATTGGAAATAACACGATATTTAATTCTCCTTTCGATCTCCGCAATCTATTCTTGCCGTTGATCTGGTGATTGCGCATCCGACGTTCATGATTTAATTCGACTTAATCTGATTGTTTGTTGGATCAACCACAATCATCGATATTTGATTTTATAAGATCTGACGATCTAGATCAATTGCGGGATTATAAATAGCAAGTCGTTTAATTCTTCTTTCGCTCTCCGCAATTCATCCCGCCATCTCTTCTGATCTTTGATCTTTATTCACTAAACCGCCTGAGCCTTTATCTCTGCACATCGTCCAACTATTTTACATCAACCATAATACTGTTGATATCAATGACAATTAGTCATACCAACTTATCAATCAATGACATCGTCTGTTGACATCAATGACACTATGTCCAACAATCTCCCCCTTTGTCACTGATGGCAACAAACCAACTTTATACACAGTCTCCCCCTGTGATGATGCTTCTCTCTTCTAAAATTATTCTCCCCCTTTGACATCAATGTCAAATGGTTTCTTCCCCTATGGTAAAGCTCTGTCTGTCTGTATACTTCTGATCAGAATCTAAACATGGGTAACTTATCCCACAATCATACTTTTCTTGTCATAACTGAATGAATCCTTCTGATTTTGATTACTGTCTCCCCTTGATTTGGTGCCAATTGATGCAATATTTTCTTGATAGATTTTGGTTGGAAGAGGGATTACTCCCAATTTATGCCTGAGATATTCAAATACATCTATGCTTAAGGGTTTTGTGAAAATATCTGCCACCTTTTCTTGTGTCGAGACATATTCCAATTTAATGTTCTTATTTTCAACCTGATCTCTTAGATAGTGGTATTTTATGGGAATATGTTTGGATTTGGAGTGCTGGACAGGATTCTTGGAGAGACTTATAGCGCTTGTATTATCATAGTGGATAATAGTATGCTCTTCAAATACTATTTTAATGTCTTGTAAGGTTTGTTTCATCCATTCCACTTGTGTGCAAGATTCTGCTGCTGCAATATACTCAGCTTCAGTGCTAGACAAAGAAATTGAGGAATTTTTCTTGCTTATCCAAGCTACCAATGATTCTCCCAAAAATAATGTTCCTCCACTTGTACTTTTTTTGTCATCTACACTACCTGCCCAATCAACATCTAAATAGGATTTTAATGTGAATGAATCCTTGCTAGGGTACCACAAACCAAGATCTATAGTTCCTTTCAAATACCTAAAGATTCGCTTTACAACTTGAACATGGCTCTCCTTTGGTGTCACTTGGAATCTAGCCACCATCCCAACAACTTGCTTGACATCAAATTTGGAAGCTGTTACATAGAGTAAACTCCCAATCATTGATCTGTAGTGTTTTGGATCTACAACTTTGGACTCATCTTCCTTGCTTAGTTTGCATCCAACTGTCATAGGTGTACTAATAGGTTTGAAATCCTCTAACTGGAATCTCTTAAGAATATCTTTAACATACTTAGACTGATGGATAAAGACTCCTCTTTTGGACTGTATTATTTGTAATCCAAGAAAGAAATACAGTTCACCAAGCAAAGACATTTCAAATTCTTGCTGCATCATCCTAGCAAAGTCATTACTCATTTTTTCATCATCACTACCAAATATAATATCATCAACATATACTTCCAAAATCATCATGTTATTACCATCAATTTTACAATAAAGATTGTTGTCTGTTGATCCCCTTTTGAGGCCTTTTTTTTGTAATTAATAATCTAGCCTTGCATACCAAGCTCTAGGTGCTTGTTTTAGCCCATAGAGTGCTTTATTTAGTTTACAAACATAGTCTCCTTTGTTAGTTAATTGAAACCATTATGGTTTCTCAATATAGACTCCTTCTTCTAAGTTTCCATTAAGAAATGATGACTTGACATCCATTTGGTTTACTTTAAATTTTTTGTAGTTGGAGAAGGCTAGGAACATCCTAATTGCCTCTAATATGGCCACAGGTGCAAAGGTTTCTTCATAGTCTACTCCTTCAACTTGAGCATATCCTTTACATACCAGTCTGGCTTTGTTCTTGATTACTTGCCCATTCTCATTCATTTTGTTTTTATACACCCATTTAGTTCCAATGACCTTTTTGTTTTTTGGTCTTGGAACTAGTTCCCAGGTTTGATTTTTTTCAATCTGGTCCAATTCGTCATTCATAGCATTGACCCAATTCTCATATTTACATGCCTCTTTGATTGAATTGGGCTCAATATGTGAAAAAAGTGCTATTTCTGTTTGATACAACATTTGTCTTCTTGTGTGCACTCCATCCCTCTTATTTCCAATAATCAGTTCTTCAGGATGATTCTTTTGAGTCATTCTAGAGGGTGTCTTTGTGTCTCTTCTTGGGAATTCTTCTCTTATCTCTTATTCTTGAATATCCTCTTCATCTTCAATAGTATCCATATCATCGTCTTCCCTTTCTTCTTTATCCTCTTCTACTTCTTCTTCTTGTGTACCAATTGACTCATCATCATCTTCATCTTCACTGTCAAGTATAGTCTCTTGATTTTTTGTCCTTATTGTTTTAAGATCATCCACCTTAACATCTTCACTCTCAACAATATTATGTAATCTAAGATAGTAGCATCTGTATGCATTTTTGGTAGAGGCATATCCAATAAAGATATCTTCATCAGATCTAGCATCAAATTTTCCGAGATTCTCATCAAGCCTTTTGATGTAGCACTTACTTCCAAATACCTTGAAGTATTTTACTGATGGAGCTCTTCCAAACCATAGTTCATAAGGGGTCTTATTACTATTATTCCTGAGCTGACCTCTTTTCAATATGTATACTGATGTGCTCACAACTTCCCTCCAATATCCATCAGACAATTTTTCTTCATTGAGCATAGTCCTTCCAGCCTCCTGAACTGTTTTATTCCTTCTCTCAACAATCCCATTTTGCTGAGGTGTTCTGGAAACAAAGAATTGTATTTTTATTCCATGGATTTCTTAGAAGAGATTAAACTCTTTTGAGGTGAAATGACCACCATTGTCCGATCTAAGACATTTGATTTTTGTCTCTTTTTCATTTTCAACAAGGGTTTTAAACTCTTTGAATTTGTTAAGTGATTCTGATTTTTCTTCGAGAAAACATATCCAACCCATTCTAGTAAAATCATCAATGAACAACATAAAATAAGACTCTCCTTGAAAACTCTTGGTCCTTGTAGGTCCACATAGGTTAGTGTAACTTTGAAAACAGGTGCAATTTTTTTTTTTTTAACACGTGTGTGCGCGTGTAGAAGTAACAAACACACTTGACTCTACGTCGCCACTCGACAACCAACAAGACGCAACCACGATGTTCAGCACAAGAATACTAAAGGCACACAACGAGTAACTGTAACAATATACGATCATAGGCATAAGGCGCACAACACAAACATTAAAGACATACTGGGGATGCACAGTAAGAACACAGAGGGAAGAGTCCATGGTGTTAGGGTTACTATTTTTGCACAGGAAAGCAGGGATTTTAGTCTTATGTCTTCTCGAAAGAA
>SNQJ01S0012545.1:193183-272470 GCA_010110895.2 Picea sitchensis
CCGACGCTGCCAGGCTCAGCCGTATCGTTCCTAGAGCCTTTCTGTCAAGAATCTCCCATTCTTTGTCCTTCATGGCCGTTGGCTTCTTTGCTACTCCGCTCAATGGTAGGAATAGATCCTTCTGATATAAATAGTCTTCCATCTACATCTTCCATAACTGGTAGTTTTGGCCGTTAAATTTCTCGACCCTAAACTTTCCATCTTCCGACATTGCTCCCACTCGAACTAGGAACCCTCTTTTCCTGCGAGTTACCTTACACTCTGATACCAATTGTTAGAAAAACAGGACCGCAGAGCAATAAAATAAAACAAATGCAGAAACAAAACACAGAAGACACACAATACAAGAGAGACACAGATTTACGTGGTTCACCTAGTGTGGGCTACGTCCACCAGAGAAATTGCCAGGTCCTTCCTTTATTATTATCCAGGAAAATGAAGGGATACAACCTACAACAAAACCCGCTGTAACTTCCTCTTCTTTCTCTCACAGTCTCCTCTCTCAGAATACAAGATTCACCATCAACCATAGCTGCGATACATTTCCCTCATAAAAGAGGGTTGCCTTATAGGGCAAAAAACCCTAACATAATCTCTATCGTTAGATCTGCGACCTTATAATGAAAGGTCCAGATTTACAATGAAATTACAATATACTTTTACAAGGCAATTTTTGATTCGGGGGCTTCGCCCCCTAACCCCCATCAGGGGACGCTGCCCCTGAACCCCCGCTGGGGGCCCGCTTTCCCCTAGACCCCCCAGCCGGGGGGATAGCCCCCCCGGACCCTGCAGAGGGGATACCCCCCCTCTGCACTCCCCCGCGTGGAAGAGTGTACATACTTCTGTGGTGTAAATACTTCATGAGGTATAAACATGGCTAAAAGCAAGGACCTCTGAATCAGGAAGATGATCAGGCTCCACAACCAACAATCATCTGCTGACATCAATGACACTATGTCCAACAAATGTGTCTGGAGAGGTTTTGATGTCTTCACTAGAGGCAATGAGGGAAAGGTCTCAAATTACACTAGAGACTTTGGTGGAAAGTACTTCGGTGTAATCAGAAGGTATAATGCAAAGATATCCGATTGAGAGATTTAATGCGTTGGTGATGACATAATGTCCTTTGATTAAAACTAGAGGAGTTACGAATAACATGTCCGGTGAGAGGAATATGTGTTAGGAGCAATTTCGGGGAACTCCTCTGGTTTGACTGGAGGAGTTTGTAAGAACTCCTCTCGTGGAACCATAGGATTTAACATAAATCTTTTTGACCGATGGACCATCATTTTAGAAGTATTCAGAGGAAGTTCCCCAATGTGCATCGGGGAAATTTAACTAAATTCCTCCGATGCACACCAGAGGCGTTAGAAATAACTTATTTGATGGAAAAAACATCTTTTTCCATATTTTCCTAAGTGTTGAAAAATGAATACAAATCACACTAAGACCAAAAATAGGGTGACATGCTAGAAGAAGGATGAACCAAGATTGATATTGAGGGGACCTTCCAAGTCAAGAGGTTGTCATAGAAGAAAAGAGGGGTCCCATTTTCTTGGAGGGAAGGCTTTACAAGAAAGAATACAATAAAAAAGGGAGGTTATGATGCCTGATATAACAAAAAATCAAGAATAAATGCAGATTTCAGAATGTGAAGGTGGCAACATATGATAGTTTTGGCTTTTCGATGCTGGGAAGTTTGCTAGTTTAATCCGAGGAAGCCCTAGGTTGTTGTGCTTTCACTCTGGTATAATTTCTTAGTGATGATTGTTGTCCTTGTGATCTTCTCTTTGGGATTAGTGATAATCCTCTTTAGTTGGTATTCAGGAAAGTAGGCATCAAAACCATCATTGTAGGTTTTTTTTTTATCTTCGAGGTTCCAGGTATTTTTTGTGTGAAGACGAGATGGACCGTTGATATTGGAGGGAAGTGAATAAGGTATTGAGGATGAGGAGATTATACATGCCAATTCTAATTCCTCTTAGAAAAACTCCATTAGGATGGTAAAAAATGAACACAAAAACTCTGCCAATATTGTAAATATCATGCAATCACCGCAACAACATGCACAAAATATTAAGGCTCTAGAGACATAGTGTCAGCTCCTTTGAGCTTGTGTATTTCCATAGTGAATGGAATCTATTTCATATGCTTTAAACAACTAAGTGTCTCAAAATTCCTACTAGGATGGTGATCAGGAAGAGGACATTGTTGGGTAGATGCATGAACCCATGGACATGGAAGATAATGGCTTTTCCAACTCAACAAGGAGACAAAAATTCAATACAGTTCATTTCCAGGATTGGTAGATGTTTTTCAGGGTCGTTTTTTTCTCAAGTCAATCTATCAAGGTTGTAACCTACATAAATGTATGGAAATTTCATATATGAAAGCCTATAGATATCTATATAACTATTTTAGAAATATCCTTGGAGATAGAGCATGACACTGGAACTTTGTACTTTTTTGTTGTTTTCTTTCACAAAACCATATTTTAATGAATATATATTCTGTCTTGGTAAAGAAACAAAATCATTTACCATCCTATAGATTGGGAATTACTTGTTAACACATATGGTGTTACGATCCTAAATGGATACATATTTGAATGAACATTTATTTACTACTAGAACTGGTTCAACAAATAATATGGAAAGAATAAGACATAATACATGGATTGCAATCATTCAAAATAATTGCATATAACAACTATTTCAGAGGTTTGGATTTATTATCTTCAATCATACCTTAGAATCTAATTGCCGACAAGATATCATGTGGTCATTCCAAAATGCTTAGCTCTCACCAATGATTCCATCATATTTTTATACACTATTTTCAACAACTAAATAATAATCTAACTGCTATTTCTAACTACAAACCAATTACATTACAAATCTAGAATTATTTTATAAAAACATATTGATCATAAGTATAGGTTGCAAGTGGGTTATTGAGTTGGTGGTCAAGTGCTTCAATGGGATGGTGTATTATTGTTTTTTCATGCCAACATCTCTTCCAAACTTAACAAACCACATGTCCTTTATTACCACCATATATTGGGAGAATGGAATGCAATGACTACACTCCATGACCCAACAACATTAAATTCAAATGTACTTCTTATTACATAACCATGGATCCACTTACCTTGTTCTAGAGCCAATAAATATGCACATGGAGGAAGAATTATAACCACAATCATTGAGTTGGGTTTTATGTAGAGAACTTGCATTTCATTGAAGAATGTCAAGGCTTCATGGGGATACACAATTTGGTAATAACCAAGAATGATTGCATTCCAGGACTAAACTTCTTGCTTAGTCATTATTTAAAACACTTTGTGGGCTATAATCCCCACATTTGGCATACATTTCTACAAATGCATTGCTCATGACAACATCATATTCAAAATCACTTCTTATTGATAACCATGGTTGTGCTTATCTTCTTCCATAACCAATAAATTTTCTCATGTAGGAAGAATACTAACCATTTTAATGCCTTAGGAGCTTAGCTAGAGAATGCACATTTCCAGCACAATCCGAATCGGGAAAGCAGGATGCTCAGTGAAACTGAGGAGACACACGTCTTTATATAGGGGAGAGTTGGGGTTCCTTGGACGCACGACGTGCCAAGGGGTGACTCCACCCAAGGTGCCTTGCAATTCAATTCAAACAATGAATGGTTTGACTAAGAGTTCAGGGAAAGAATTGGGTTCTCCATCAAAGAAGCAAAATAAGCTAAGGTATGTGGGGCGCACTTAGGAGATCCAACCCAGCTCACCTAAGGGGAATGTGCACCCAAGAGGATGTGTCGGTTCAACATATGAGGTGAGATGACATGAGGGGAGAACCTAGGTTAGGTGCACCGTTTCCAAGGGGAACGAAAATGATTGAGCACATGGGTTCATTTGGGAAATCAATTTCTTGAAAGGGTGCGGCGATTGGTTTGGGAAACCAGGTCCATGAAGGGGCACACCAATTTTTTTGGACATGGGTTCGCGAAGGGGAACAACACCCCGAAAGGATGCGATAGTAAATTTTGGAGAGACTATAAGAGAATAAGGGTGCACAACCGAGGAAGGAAAATTTTGACAAGACAAGGAGAGAAACAAATATCTACGTTTTTGAGGCAGATGAAGGGAGGAAACTCCCTCAAGGATCCAACTCGCTTCAGATGGAGGACTGTTGAAATTACTAACACAACTGAGAGGCGGGTGTATATTAGTTGTTATTGTGCTTAAACAATTTTAGACCTTTGTAAACATTTGTTACTCTTCTCCAAATGATAATCAAGATTATTCAATACATAAACAACATAAATGGTAATTATCAATCACATATATGATATACACAGAGACAAATGTTCATGAGGAAACGCATTAAGGGAAAAAACCTCTTCTTCTTAGAATGATAAGTAGTATTTTAATTTCTGTACACCGTCTATCTTTGAGAACCAACTCAAAATGAGGCTACAACCTTTGTTTAACAAGGTCCAACTTGTAGAGAGGACCAACCCTCAAGTTTTTCTGGCACCCACTAGAAGGAAGAACCAACTCCCTATGATCTCTAGCACCAACTGGATGGAAGCACCAACTTCCACTTATACAAGCAACTTGCACACATAAGACTCTTTGTCTTTCTTAGCACCACCTGACTCCCTATTTTTCTAGCTACAACTAGATCAATATTCAAGAACCAAATTTAATATCAGAGGACAACAATCCTCCCTATCACCACCCTACCACCCTAATTATAAATCTTTGCTTGATTAATACCTTACAATGATACATATATATCAATGTTTACCACTTCTTCTTTGTTCTGCAATTCCGCTCTGCATTTACTCTGCTTCTGTCTATTCATACTTGGATCATCTTGATGTCTCTTTCCATATGCTCCTTCTCTATTTTTCTCATGCTCTTATGTTCTTATACATTTTACTCTTTTCACCATCTCTGCTTTGCACAACTTATGTTCTTCATCTCTGAATTTGTTCTATCTCTATTCATAACACTGTAATTTTTGTTCATACAGTTTAACTCATCAAATTCCAGACAGTCCCTCACACTTTACAGAGCGACAACAACCTCACTCTATCACAACATATTTTTTTTATACATTCCCTCATTTTCCATTACAATACAAATCTCAGACTCCCAATAACAATGATTTAGTTAGCATAAATGAATAACTACTAACTACTTCAGATTCAATGTGACTGGTCAAGAAATCATGAAGAAAACAACAACCCAACAACCCTACGATCAATTTGTTTACTTAACCTACGCCATTAGATTATACATGTAGGGTTTTTTTGTTTTTTCAATGTATAAAATACGGTGTCGACAGGTTTGAGCTATCGAGATCTTGTTGGAGGACGAAGCTAGAGATCAACGGTTTGAATTTCATTTCGTAATTGAACTTGTGAGAAGGCTAAGATTTCAGTCATGCCCAAAGTGGGGTCCCACCATACCATATACCAAACTCCGAAATGTTGTGGACTGTTCGATTCCTTGATCGGATTCCAAATCTGTATTGTATAAAATTTCGGTTCCAATTATTTTGTTAGGTTCCGTTTGTTTCCATGCGTCGAGATGAATATACCCCATAGATCTATCCTCCACGATGATCAACGATTTTTGATGTATTTTTTACAAACCTTTGTCATATACCCCATAGATCTATCCTCCATGATGATCAACTGTTCCTGATGTTGTTTTTCCAAACCTTTGTCATACGACTCCATCGGGGTTTCAAACCATCTAATCGACGGTTATTATAAACTTAGAACCTGATCCAACAGTTCCTATAACTTCTTTCCTACAATCAATGAGTTTACAATATTAACCTTGGCTCTATCAAAATGGTGGTTAACATCACATAACCTTGTGATCGATGGTGGATCCTCTCACTTCAAGAATACAAGGTCTCCTTGAAAACTCTTGGTCCTTGTAGGTCCACATAGGTCAGTGTGAACAAGATCTAAAGGTTTTGAGGTTGTGTATTCTTTTTCTTTCAAGCTTATTCTATTTTTCTTCCCTAGTTGGAAGTGTATACACATAGTATTTGAGGGATTTATGATCTTTGGAAAGTTTCTTACTGCACCAAGATTGCTGATTTTTACTAGATTGTCAAAGTTAATGTGCCCCAACCTTCTATGCCATAGTCAACTTTCATCTACTAGATTTATATGACATTCCTCATTCAATTTTGCATCTAGTATATATACATTTTCGGGAGTTCTAGGAGTAGTACCAACCAATTTTCCCATGTCTTGTCTCCTAATCTCACATTTCTTGGAATCAAAGATGTAGAAGCACCTCTGATCACAGGTTTGGCTGACACTTAATAGACTAGGTTTCAATTTTTCAACAAAAAACACATTTTTGGCAATGTCTTTTCCCGAACTCACAGTGCCTTTCCCAAGTATGTTACTTGAAGCATTGTCACCAAATGTAACTTTACCCTTTTGTTTCTTTAAGTCTAAAAACTTGTCCTTGTTACCTGTCATATGTTTTGAGCACCCATTGTCAACATACCATAGGTATTTTTTATCTTGGTATTTTAAGGCAATAAGACATTCCCTTTTTGATGTTTTTTCTCTCCAAAGTTTCTTTTTCTCTCTAATGAACTTTGGTTGTTTTGAAACTTCCATTAATCTGCAATTAATGGCCTTATGTCCATAGTTATGACATCTGAAGCATTCTAGGTCCCCTTCTTGTAGAGGTGAAAAGGAGTTATAGTTTCTGCTTTTAACTCGATTTACTGCTTGTTTATCTTTAAGGTTATAGTTCTTAACCTTTAGATTTTTTCTTCTATATTCTCTACAATTCATAGCTTTGTGTCCGAAATTAGAGCATGCAAAGAAATAACCAAAGAAAATGCGAGGATACTTGTTTTGATAAAGCTTCTTTGACATTGTCTTATTTTCCTTCTTGATGGGTGGAAGTAGTCCTCTGAAGTTCTCGTCATTACTTGTCTTCTCTTCGTTTTTCTTCTTTAATATACTAAGGAGAGCATCTGCATAAGATTTTTAGTTGACTTGGCTTTTTTCTTGAGAATAACCTATTCCATTTTTATTACCTAAATCCCTTTGTGTGGTAATAATCTTATCCAATATTTTAGAGCTATTCTCATATCTTGTTTGAATGATTTTTGTATCAAGTTCTTTTCTTAGATGAACTATTTCTTCCTCCATTCTTTCACATGTTATTTGTTTTTATTTAAGAGACTTTTCTAGACTTTCTTCGATCCTATTTGCTTCTAGGATTTGGTTTTTCAGGTTTCTCATGAGTTTCTCCATCTCCTCTTCTTTCTGTTCACGTTTTTCCTTTTGTTCAACTACAAAAATTTTCAGCTGTCTATATCTGGTTTTGTATTTTCTTAATTCATGCAAGGCACTGAGAAGTTCTTCTTCCATATTAACTTCTTCTTCATCTTCTGACTCTTTCTCATGTTTAATGTCTTCTATATCATTAGACTCTTCAATACCTAGAAAAAGGACTTCATCATCATTGCTGTCACTAGACTCTAATGAACTATTGTTTTCTTCTTTTGAGTAAAAGTTATTTTTCCCTTTGTAAAACTTTTTCTTGTACTGTTTGGTTTTGTTTTCTTCATCTTCAGGGTCCTCCTTGGGATAGGGACACTTGGCTGCAAAATGACCAAAATTTCCATAGTTAAAACATTTGAAAGGCATCTTGCCTTTGTACTTCGTTGATCCTTTCTGAAGTTTTTTAATGAAATTTTCTTCTTCCACATCAGATTCTTCATCATGGTTGGATTGAAGTTTCTAATTCTGATTCTTTGTTTTCTTGAGTACCTTGAAGGCTGCCTCTCCTTGTAAGAGATTCTCATGACCTAATCTTAACTCATAGGCTGTGAGGATTCCATACAATTCATCCATGGTGAGTTTATCTAGATTTTCTTGATCTTCAAGAGCGAACACTTTAGGATTGTATAGAATAGGTAGTGTTCTTAGAATTTTTTCAATTAGCTCATTGTATGATACTTCTACTCCTAATCCTTTGATTGAATTAATAATATTATCAACTCTTTCGAAGTACTTAGAGATATTTTCCTCATATTTCATTTTTAGGCCTTCATATTGTACTTTGAGAGTCTGGTGTTTAGCCCTCTTAACCTTGGTATCTCGTGCATATATAGTTTCCAATTTATCCTAGAGTTGTTTTTCATTATTATAGTTTAGTACCTTAGCAAGGATTTTCTTACTCAATCCAACTTGTAGTGTGTTTAATGATTTTTCATGTTCCCAAAACTTTTTCCCATCTTCTACTTCTATGGGCATGGCATTTGGAACATCATATCCATTTTCAACTAATGTCCATACTTCCAATCCAATGGACATTAGATAGATTTTCATTATAACACTCCAGAAGACATAATCTTCACCATTAAATAGGGGGATTTTTGATGACATCTTCAACTGCTAATCCATTCGGATGTATATTCCTCTTCAAGTGATTTAAACCTTTTGTGAATATACCCACTCTGATACCAATTGAAGGATCAAATTCTGTCACTGAGGGGGGGGGGTGAATCAATGACACAATAATTTTATCATTTTATTTTATTTATGCAAACAAAATTTTGACACAATATTTTATCGTGGAACCCAATTGGGAAAAACCACAAATGCTTTTCTATTAACTGCAAAATTTGTTTTACATGTTACATAGAAGGAAGATATTCTTCCTTTTCGATTAGCACCAACTGATCATGATGCACCCACACCCTTGTTCACCAGTACCAACTGGTAGGAGGCTACGACCCCCTGTTTAGTCAGCTACAACTTACAAGGAAACACCAACTCCCTCTACAGACAAAAACCTACCCTTGCACCACCCAACCACCCTTATTTTCTGAATCTGGAAAACAATTTTGTATCAAGTCTTTACTGCATCTTTCTCTGCTCCTGTGATTTAATATATATTCTGATTTGAACTACATAGACACTTTATTCTCACCACTCTTTCTCATTTATATATTCTTCAAAATGACATGAGTGTTATACACCGTGTCCCTTTATTTGGACCATCACACCTCTTCGTTTAACTTAACCATAATCACTGTTTTAATTTTTTTATCATGAAGGATTTTTCATAAATTGATCACAATTATGGATCAATTTCGTCCTTTTAACTCGATCCCAAATCTATGCATTTATTTGAAGAATCTGAGTTCTGCATAGGTGCTTCCTTCAAACCATTACATGTGATCGAGTGATACAAAACCACAGGCTTATCAATTTAGCGACGTATTATATCGTTCCTTTTTAATCTCTTATTCCATATGACCAATGGTGGTGACCAGACGTTAGGCCAAACGAGTGCTTGAGCTCTTATCAAATCAACGGTCATGATTTAATCCCTTGATGAGATGGACGACAATCGAGACTTTGGGACTTTGTCATTCGGGACTTCGAGATTTCAACTTTTCAAATTTTCAAATAAGATTTCGTCGAACAGATCAGACTGTTCACTTTTATTTCGCATAACCAGATCAATGGTCATGTTTGATCCTTACACTTATCCTTTCATTACTTAATCCGACGGCTGGGACTTAATCAAGCATTTGGATGTATGGCCACCATTTACTTCGAGACTTTGGCTATTCTACTTACACTATCCTTCCATTGTAATATGATCAATGATTGAGAATACACTCATAATGATCTTCAGATCGTTCGAATCGTGTCCACTTCGGGACTTCAACATTCGAGACTTAGGGACTTAGGGCATCTGCTGGTGGTGAAACTCCCGAATTAAAACTCCCAGAGTGATGTAACTTGCTTATGTCACTTGATGACGTGGCATGAGCCGAGTGTTTGTCACATGTCACTCTGATTCTTGATTTGCACATACCTGAAATGCCGATTTCAACTTGACACTTGTCATTATCTGACTGTGCCACGTGTCCTTGCTTACGTAGTTTGTCACATGTCCTTGTTGACATGGTCTGTTGACGTATATCTTCTGATGTGACACATATTCATCTCCTTGATCTAATGATCAAAATAACATTCGAAGGGTATCTCAGATCGACGACGGAGAGTGAATTCAGAATTTTGGCTTTTGGGACTTTGGGTATTTCGATATATCAATTTCACAAATCTTCCAAAGTGAGATTCCCAAAGCATAAACTCCTCACATATTTAGACTTGAAGTGAATTATGTTCGTTTGATCAAGATCTTAGATCGATGACTCGATCTGTCTGCGATGCTTCTTTGCCTTGGTTTAAGTCTAACAACCCTCCATCTTTGCTTATCCTATCCTTCCACTTAAAGTGATCTGACGACTGACGGATATTTGGATAATTGAATTCTCAATCACTTTTCCTCGCTTATCCTATCCTTCCATTTAAGGTGATCCAACGGTCATGAATATTCGTGAAGTAGATTAACGATCAAGGATGATTTCGGAACCACAACTTGCGAGTGATTTAACTCGTCACCCAAAATCTGCAATTTGAAGTTTTGCATTGTTGGTGAGTCAACCACAATCCTTGATCTTCGAAGCTGTAAGATCTTACGGTCCTAACTGATTGTGGGATTGGAAATAACACTATATTTAATTCTCCTTTCGATCTCTGCTATCTATTCCTGCTGTTGATCTGGCGATTGCTCATCCAACGATCACGATTTAATCTGACTTAATTTGATCGTTTGTTGGATCAACCACAGTCGTCGATATTTGATTTTATGAGATCTAAAGATATATAACATTTGCGGGATTATAAATAGCGAGTCATTTAATTCTTCTTTCGTTCTCTGCAATTCATCGTGCCATCTCTTCTGAGCTTTAATCTTTATTCGCTAACCCTCCCTATCTTTTATCTCTGCACATTGTCCAACTGTTTGACATCAATCATAATACAGTTGATATCAATGACAATTCGTCATACCAACTTATCATCACATCAATGACATCATCTTTTGAAATCAATGACAATACATCAATGACACTATGTCCAACAAATGTGACTGGAGAGGTTTTGATGTCTTCACTGGAGGCGATGAGGGAAAGGTCTCAAATTACACTAGAGACTTTGGTGGAAAGTACTCTGGTGTAATCAGAAGGTATAACACAAAGAGATCCGGTTGAGAGATTTAATGCGTTGGTGATGAAAAAATGTCCTTTGGTTAAAACTAGAGGAGTTACGACTAACATGTCTGGTGAGAGGAATATGTGTTCGGAGCAATTTCGAGGAACTCCTCCAGTTTGACTAGAGGATTTTGTAAGAAATCCTCTAGTGGAACCATAGGATTTAACATAATTTTTTTCGACTGATGGACTATCGTTTTAGAAGTATTCAGAGGAAGTTCCCCAATGTGCACCAGGGAACTTTAACTAAATTCCTCCAGTGCACATGAGAGGCGTTAGAAAGAACTTATTCGATGGAAAAAACATCTTTTTCCAGATTTTCCTAAGTGTTGAAAAATGAATACAAATCACACTGAGACCAAAAATAGGGTGACATGCTAGAAGAAGAATGAACCAAGATTGATATTGAGGGGACCTTCCAAGTCAAGAGGTTGTCATAGAAGAAAAGAGGGGTCCCATTTTCTTGGAGGGAAGGCTTTACAAGCAAGAATACAATAAAAAAGGGAGGTTATGATGCCTGATATAACAAAAAATGAATAAGAAAGGCAGATTTCAGAATGTGAAGGTGGCAACATATGATAGTTTTGGCTTTTTGATGTTGGGAAGTTTGTTAGTTCAATCCGAGGAAGCCCTTGGTTGTTGTCCTTTCACTCTGGTAGAATTTCTTAGTGATGATTGTTGTCCTTGTGCTCTTCTCTCTAGGATTAGTGATAATCATCTTTAGTTGGTATTCAGGAAAGTAGGCATCAAAACCATCATTGTAGGGTTTTTTTTATCTTTGGGGTTCCAGGTATTTTTTGTGTGAAGACAAGATGGACTGTTGATATTGGATGGAAGTGAATAAGGTATTGAGGATGAGGAGCTTATACATGCCAATTCTAATTCCTCTTAGAAAAACTCCATTAGGATGGTAAAAAATGAACACAACAACTCTGCCAATATTGTAAATATCATGCAATCACTACAACAACATGCACAAACGATTAAGGCTCTAGAGACATAGTGTCAACTCCTTTGAGCTTGTGTATTTCCATAGTGAATGGACTCTATTTCATATGATTCCAACAACCAAGTGTCTCAAAATTCCTACCAGGATGGTGCTCAGGAAGAGGACATTGTTGGGTAGATGCATGAACCCATGGACATGGAAGATAATGGCTTTCCTAACTCAGCAAGGAGACACAAATTCAATACAATTCATTTCCAGGATTGGTAGATGTTTTTCAGGGTTGTTTTTTTCTCAAGTCAATCTATCAAGGTTGTAACCTACATAAATGTATGGAAATTTCATTTAGGAAAGCCTATAGATCTCTATATAACTATTTTAGAAATATGCTTGGAGATAGAGCATGACACTGGAACTTTGTACTTTTTTGTTGTTTGCTTTCAGAAAACCATATTTTAATGAATATATATTCTGTCTTGGTAAAGAAAAAAAACCATTTACCATCCTATAGATTGGGAACTACTTGTTAACACATATTGTGTTATGATCCTAAATGGATACATATTTGAATGAACATTTATTTACTACTAGAACTGATTCAACAAATAATATGGAAAGAATAAGGCATAATACATGGATTGCAATCATGTAAAATAATTGCATATAACAACTATTTCAGAGGTTTGGATTTATTATCTTCAATCATACCTTAGAATTTAATTGTCTGACAAGAGATGATTTATTATCTTCAATCATACCTTAGAATTTAATTGTCTGACAAGAGATTATGTGGTCATTCCAAAATGCTTAGCTCTCACCAATGATTTCATCATATTTTTATACAATATTTTCAACAACTAAATAATAATCTAACTGCTATTTCTAACTACAAACCAATTACATTACAAATCTAGAATTATTTTATAAAAACATATTGATCATAAGTATAGGTTGCAAGTGGGTTATTGAGTTGGTGGTCAAGTGCTTCAATGGGATGGTGTATTAGTGTTTTTTCATGCCAACATCTCTTTCAAACTTAATTAACCACATGTCCTTTATTAACACTAGATATTGGGAGACTGGAATGCAATGACTACACTCCATGACTCAACATCATTAAATTCAAATGTACTTCTTTTTACATAACCATGGATCCACTTACCTTGTTCTAGAGCCAATAAATATGCACATGTAGGAAGAATTCTAACCACAATCATCGAGTTGGGTTTTATGTAGAGAACTTGCATTTCATTGAAGAATGCCAAGGCTTCATGGGGATACACAATTTGGTAATTAACAACAATGATTGCATTCCAGTACTAAACTTCTTTCTTAGTCATTATTTAAAACATTGTGTGGGCTATAATCCCCACATTTGGTATACATTTCTACAAATGCATTGCTCATGACAACATCATATTCAAAATCACTTCTTATTGATAACCATGGTTGTGCTTATCTTCTTCCATAACCAATAAATTTTCTCATGTAGGAAGAATACTAACCATTTTAAGGCCTTAGGAGCTTAGCTAGGGAATTCACATTTCCACCACAATCCGAATCGGGAAAGCAGGATGCTCAGTGAAACTAAGGAGACACACGTCTTTATATAGGGGAGAGTTGGGGTTCCTTGGACGCACGACGTGCCAAGGGGTGACTCCACCCAAGGTTCCTTGCAATGCAATTCAAACAATGAATGGTTTGATGAAGAGTTCAGGGAAAGACTTGGGTGCTCCATCAAAGAAGCAAAATAAGTGAAGGTATGTGGGGTGCACTTAGGAGATCCAACCCAACTCACCTAAGGGGAATGTGCACCCAAGAGGATGCGTCGATTCAACATATGGGGTGAGATGACATGAGGGGAGAACCTAGGTTAGGCGCGCGGTCCCAAGGGGCACGAAAATCATTGAGTGCATGGGTTCATTTGGGAAATCAGTTTCGTGAAGGGGTGCGACGATTGGTTTGGGAAACAAGGTCCACGAAGGGGCATGCCAATTTGTTTGGACATGGGTTCGCGAAGGGAATGACACCCCCAAATATCGTGATAGTAACGTTTGGAGAGACTATAAGAGAATAAAGATGCACAACCAAGGAAGGAAAATTTTCACAAGACAAAGAGAGCAACAAAGCTCTACATTTCTGAGGTAGATGAAGAGAGGAAACTCCCTCAAGGATCCAACTCGCTTCACATGGAGGACTATTGAAATTACTAAGACAACTGAGAGGGGAGTGTGAATTAGTTTTTATTGTGCTTAAACAATTTTAGACCTTTGTAAAAATTTGTTACTCTTCTCCAAATGATAATCAAGATTATTCAAGACATAAACAACATAAATGGTAATTATCAATCACATATATGATATACACAGATACAAATATTCATGAGGAAACCCATAAAGGGAAAAACCTCTTCTTCTTAGAATGATAAGTAGTATTTAAATTTCTGTATACCATCTATCTTTGAGAACCAACTCAAAATGAGGCTACAACCTTTGTTTAACAAGGTCCAACTTGTAGAGAGAACCAACTTGCAAGTTTTTTCTGGCACCCACTAGAAGGAAGCACCAAATCCCTATGATCTCCAGCACCAACTGGATGGAAGCACCAATGTCCACTTATACAAGCAACTTGCACACATAAGACTCTTTGTCTTTATTAGCACCACCTGCCTCCCTATTTTTCTAGCTACAACTAGATCAATATTCAAGCACCAACTTGAATAACAGAGGACAACAATCCTCCCTAGCACCACCCTACCACACTAATTATAAATCTTTGCTTGATTAATACCTTACAATGATACAGATATATAAATGCTTACCACTTCTTCTCTGTTCTTCCATTCCGCTCTTCTTCTGTCTATTCATACTTGGATCCTCTTGATGTCTCTTCCCATATGCTCCTTCTCTATTTTTCTCATGCTCTTAGGTTCTTTTACATTTTACTCTTTTCACCATCTCTTCTCTGCACAACTTATGTTCTTCATCTATGAATTTGTTCTATCTCTATTCATAACACTGCAATTTTCGTTACATACAGTTCAACTCATCAAATTCCACAAAGTCCCTCACACTTTAGAGAGTGAAAACAACCTCACTCTATCACAACATATTTTTTTTATACATTCCCTCATTTTCCATTACAATACAAATCTCAAAATCCCAAGAACAATGATTCAGTTAGCATAACTGAATAACTACTTCACATTCAATGTGACTGGTCAAGAAATCACGAAGAAAAAAACAACCCAACAAACCTACGATCAATTTGTTTACTTAACTTGTGCCGTTAGATTATACATGTAGGGTTTTTTTGATTTTTCAATGTATAAAATACAATGTCGACAGGTTTGAGCTATCGAGATCTTGTTGGAGGATGAAGCTAGAGATCAACGGTTCGAATTTCATTTCGTAATTGAACTTGTGAGAAGGCTAAGATTTTGGTCACGCCCAGAGTGGGGTCCCACCATACCATATACCAAAATCCAAAATGTTGTGGACTGTCCGATTCCTTGATCGGATTCCAAAGATGTATTGTATAAAATTTCGGTTCCAATTATTTTGTTAACTTTCGTTTGTTTCCATGCGTTGAAATGAATATACCTCGTAGATCTATCCTCCACAATGATCAACGATTCTTGTTGTAGTTTTTACAAACCTTTGTCATATACCTCATAGATCTATCCTCCACGATGATCAACTATTCCTGATGTAGTTTTTCCAAACCTTTTTCATATGAATCCATCGGGGTTTCAAACCATCCAATCGACGGTTGTTATAAACTCAGAACCTGATCCAATGGTTCCTGTAACTTATTTCCTACATTCGATGAGTTTACAATCTTAACCTTGGCTCTGTCAAAATGGCGGTTAACATCACATAACCTTGTGATCGATGGTGGATCCTCTCACTTCTAGAATACGACGTCTCCTCGAATATTCAAACCTACGACTCTCACCATTCTCAGTTGACATCAATGACAACACACCAAACAATGAAAAAACACCAAACTTGCCAACAATCTCCCCATTTGACATTGGTGACAACTTTCTGCAACTTGGAAACTTTGCAACAACGAACTAACTTATTTCTCCCCCTTTGACATCGATGACAAAGGAAAACACACTCCCCTTGTCAAAAATGAATGGAAAAACTAGAACAATTTCCACGAAAAATACAACAGATAATCAACAAGTACTCCCCCTGACAAGGTGAACACATTAGATGAAAGAAGATATGACTCCCAACCTTTGACGAAGATATTCAAATGGTTTCTTTTCTAATAGTTTAATAAAGATATCAACTATCTGTTTGGTGGAAGGAATGTAATTCAATTGAACAACTCTATTTGTAACCTGCTCTTTGAGAAAATGATATTTTATTGGTATATTCTTAGTATTTGAATGAAGAAAATGATTTTTGGAGACACTAATGGCACTGGTGCTATCATAGTGAAGAGGAATGGGATCAGTATATGTTACCTTCAAATATGCAAGAGTTTGTAGCATCCATAATACCTGAGTGCAACAAGTATCAACAACAATGTATTTTGCTTCTGTAGTTGATAATGAGATAGATCATTGCTTCTTACTAATCCATGCTACTAATGAATCACCTAAGAAGAATGCACCTCCACTAGTGCTCTTTCTCTCATCCAGACAATTTTCCCAGTCAACATATGAATATGCAGTTAACTAAAAATTATGATTTCTAGGATACCAGAGACCATAAGTCATTGTGCCCTTCAAATATTTAAAAATCCTCTTAACATCTGCTAAATGAATTTTCTTAGGAGCAGACTAATAATGACCTACCATTCCAACAACTTGCATTATATCAGGACGATATGTTGTGATGTACATAAGAATTTCTATCATTGATCGATATGTTCTTTGATCAACATCAGGTGAAATGTCATCTTTGTTGAGCTTGCAGCCAACCATCATAGGTGTACTAACATGAGAGGAATCTTCCATCTGAAACTTCTTCAACATCTCTTTCAAATATTTTTCTTGAGAGATAAATAAACCTGCAGAACTCTGAATGATTTGAAAACCAAGAAAGTATGAAATTTCTCCTATCATGGACATCTCAAACTCAGATTTCATAGAATTATCAAACCACTGAACATAAGGATCATTAGTACATCCAAAAATAATGTCATATACATAAACCAAAACAACCAATAAATCATCACCTTCAGATTTAATGTACAAATTACTGTCAACAATACCTTTCTTGAACCCTTTGTCCTGTAAATACTTGTCTATTCTATAATACCAGGCTCATGGCGCTTGTTTCAGTCCATATAATTCATTTTTCAACTTGCAGACATAGTCATGATTATCTGTCAGTGAAAATCCTTCAGGTTGCTCCAAATATACTTCTTCTTCTAGATCTCCATTAAGAAATGATGACTTAACATCCATCTAATATACTTTAAAGTTATTATGACATGCATAGGGAAGAAACATTCTGATGGCTTCCAATATTTCCACTGGTGAAAAGGTTTCATCAAAATCTTTTCCCTCAACTTGTGCATACCCCTTACAGACCAATCTTTCTTTATTCCTAACAACTTGTCCCTATTCATTCATTTTATTCTTAAACACCCATTTGGAACCTATTACATTCTTATCTGCAGGTCTAGGAACAAACTCCCAATTATTATTCTTCTCAATCTGATCAAGTTCTTCATTCATATCTCTAATCCAAACACCATCCTTGCTGGCTTCATCAAAATTTTTAGGTTCAATCATAGACAGAAAAGTAATCTGAGATTGTTCTGAAGCTTGAATCGATTTTCTTCTTGTCTGAACTCCTTTATTCATATCACCAATTATCTGATTTTTAGGATCATTCTTTCTAACAATTCTAGAAGATGGTTTTGTTTCTGTCTGCTGATTTGAGTCTTCTTGAATATTTGTATTTTCATCATCTGACTCAGAGTCTTCTCTTTCTGATTCTTGGACCTATTCATCTTCAACCTCAACTACATCCTCTGTAGTTGATTCAACACTGCTTACATCTCTTAGCAAGATTTCTTCATCAACTTTTATGTCAATACAATCAACCAATTTATGAAGCCTCTTATTATAACATTTGTATCCTTTAATTTTTATAGCATACCCTAAGAAAATACCTTCATCATCCCTGTCATCATATTTTCCAAGATTTTCATCATTATTCTTGCTATAACAGTTACTCCCAAAGACTTTAAAGTATTTGATTGATGCAGGTTTTCCAAACCATAGTTCATAAGGAGTCTTGTCACTTTGTGGCCTAAGATGAGCTTTGTTAAGAATATGTACAACTGTGTGAATTGCATCTACCCAATATGTTTGAGAAATATTCCTTTCATTCATCATTGATCTTGCCATCTGTTGAACTGTTCTATTCTACCTCTCAACTACTCCATTTTGATGCGGAGTCCCTGGAATAGTATATTCTCTTTTCATCCCATGTTTATCACAAAACTCTTTGAATTCCCCTGAACTAAACTCTCCTCCTCTATCAGACCTTACCGCCTTCAATATTTTTCCTGTTTGATTCTCAGTCAGAGCTTTAAACACTTTGAATTTTTCAAATTCTTCGGATTTTTCCTTCAGAAAGGAAACCCATGTGAGTCTAGAATAATCATCAATAATCAACATGAAATAATTTTCTTTTCCTATACCTTCCTTACTTGATGGTCCACATAAATCCATATGGACTAACTGAAGAGGTTTTTCTATTGATGTAAAGTTCTTAGATTTAAACTATGTCCAAGTGATATTTCCAAGTTGGCAAGGTTTACATACATAATCATATGGCTTTGATATCTTTGGAAGATCTTTTATTGCCCCAATATTTCTAAGCTTGATTATATGATCAAAATTTAGGTGTCCAAGTCTCCTATGCCATATCCAACTTTCATCATACTTTCTTAAATGACATTCTTCTACTTTTTCTTCTTTCAAAACATAAACATTGTTATCTGTTCTTATGACTTTTGCAACCAACTGTCCTGTATGCACATATTTTATTCTACAATATTTAGCAGTGAAAACAACTTCACATCCTCTGTCACAAACTTGACTAACACTAAAAAAATTATGTTTCAGACCATCTACAAAGAACACATCTTAAACTTTCCCTTTGCCATTACTTAGACTTACAATTCCTTTACCCTTGATTTTTCCTGGGGAATCATTTCCAAAGTTACCTTTCCTGATTTTCTTTCACTTAGAGACAAAAACTTACTTTTATCTCCAGTCATATGTTTGGAGCATCCACTGTCAATATACCAAGGACCTTGTTGTTTTTGAACACAAAGAACTAAGACACACTTATTACTTTCTTTCTTTTTCCATATCTTGACATTTTCAGCTCGGGAATTTATTCTTGGATCTACTTTGTACTTCTTCAAATGAAAATCTAAAGCTTTATGACCAAAATTATGACAAATGTAACATTCAAGCTCATTGTACAACATATCAAAATAATTGGTATGTTTTTGTCTACTCACTGTCTGTCTTGTTCTATGTTTCAAAAATTGTTTATTCTTTGTCCTCCTTAGTTGCATATTTCTAAACTTAGTTCCACAATTTGCAGCTTTATGACCAAAATTAGAAAAATAATAACAATAACCATAGAAATTTTTTTGGTACCTGGATATTGTCCTTCTTCCTGAAATTGGTTGCTTTATCTTTTGTTGGCTTTGTTCTTGATCAGAACTCAACTTATCTTTATTAACTTTTGTTAGCAGAGTATGATCATAATCTGACTGTCTGCTGTTTTGAAATTTGATCATCTTAGTTGATTCTTTGTTTTCTGACTAACTTCTACTTGAATCACTTTCATAACCTAGACCGGTCTTTATCAATGGGGATCTTTGTTTACCCATGATGTTATTCAATTATTTTGAGGCTTTGATACTTGACATATTTTGGTGATACAAAGCTTGAAACTTCTCCAACTCTTTCATTGTTTTCACTACTTCTTCTTCCAGAGCTTCACATCCCACCTTCTTCTTTGCTAATTGATGTTTTAGAATATATTCTATTTTCTTTGTTTCTTCTAATTCTACTTTTAACAAAGAAAAATATTGACTTGGTTCTTGACCAGTCTTTTCAAACCACATCAACAATTGTTTTTGTTTTCTCTTCTTAAGTTTGAGTTTGTCAATCTCTTCTAAAGAACTGATTAGTTCACCTTCCATATCAATCACAAATTCTTCATCATTCATGTCACTTCCTGTGTATTCAACATCAAAGTATTCTATGGCCATAAGCATAAAATCATCCACTTTATATTCATAATATGAATTGCTATCTAAGTCTTCTGAGGAGTCATCATTATTTGCACACAAACTTTTCTTTTTACTGTATTTCTTAGATTTGTATTTCTTTTCATCATCAGAATTCTGGTCTTTTTTCTTGTGAGGACACTTAGATGAAAAATGACCTATCTTACCACATTTGAAACATTGAAAGGGAAACTTGCCTTGGTATTTTCCCAATCCTTTCTTTAACCTTCTAACAAATTTTTCCTCAATCTCATCTAATTCATAATCAATATTCTTGTTTGCTTTAAAATATGCTTCTCTAGTGGTGGATTTATCTTTGCTAATCCTCATTTCATAAGAAGTTAGAGTTCCTAGGAGTTGATCCATAGGCAAAGTTTTAATATCATTCAATTCTTCTATTGCAGAAACTTTTGGATTAAATCTATCAGGCAAGGATCTTAAAATCTTCTAAACTAAAGGAGGTTCTTTAATCTTCTCACCAAGACCCTTCATCGAATTCACAAGCTCCTCAACTCTTAAAAAATATTTACTAACTGTTTCATCCTCATTCATCTTTAGTTGTTCAAATTTCAATCTATATGACTGAAGTTTGACATCTTTTACTTTCTCATTTCCTTCATAGCTGCTAATAAGTTTACCACACATCTCTTTGGCAGATTCAAAATGCATCACCTTTACAAACTCAGCTTCTGCAAGCCCACTCAAGATAACATTCATTGTCTTTTCATTGAAGCTAAATTCTAACTTATCATCTTTGGAAGCTAGCACAACAGGTTTTGTATAACTAGTCTCTACTACATCCCAAACATTAGCACCTAAGGCCATAATGTATGTTCCCATTCTAAGTTTCCAGAAGGAAACAATTGTTCCATCAAACAAAGGAATCTTATTGGTTGAAATCCCTTCATGACTTGTCATGTTTAAGATTATAGATCTACCTTTAAATAAAAGGAACCTTCTCTGATACCAATTGTTGAAATTACTAAGACAACTGAGAGTGGGGGGGGGGGTGAATCACTTGTTACTGTGCTTAAACAATTTTAGACCTTTTTAAAACTTTGTTACTCTTCTCCAAATTATAATCAATATTATTCAAGACATAAACAACATAAATGGTAATTATCAATCACATATATGATATACACAAAAAACATATATTCATGAGGAAACCCACAAAGGGAAAAAATCTCTTCTTCTTAGAATGATAAGCAGTCTTTTAATTTATGTACATCATATATCTTTGAGTACCAACTCAAAATGAGGCTACAACCTCTTTTTAACAAGCTGCAACTTGTAGAGAGAACCAACCCTCAATTTTTTCTGGCACCCACTAGAAGGAAGAACCAACCCTCAATTATTTCTGGCACCCACTACAAGGAAGCACCAACTCCCTATGATCTCCAACACCAACTGGATGGAAGCACCAACTTCCACTTATACAAGCAACTTGCACACATAATATTCTTTATCTTTCCTAGCACCACCCTGCCTACCTATTTTTCTAGCTACAACTAGATCAATATTCAAGCACCAACTTGAATAACAAAGGACAACAATCCTCCCTAGCACCACCCTACCACCATAATTATAAATCTTTGCTTGATTAATACCTTACAATGATACAGATATATCAATGCTTACTGCTTCTTCTTTGTTCTGCAATTCTTCTCTGCTTTTACTCTGCTTCTGTCTATTCATACTTGGATCCTCTTGATGTCTCATTCCATATGCTCTTTCTCTATTTTTCTCATGCTCTTAGTTTCTTGTACATTCTTCTCTTTTTACCATCTCTTCTCTGCACAACTTATGTTCTTCATCTATGAATTTGTTCTATCTTTGTTCATAACACTTTAATTTTCTTTACATACAGTTCAACTCATCAAATTCCACACAATCCCTCACACTTTATAGAGCGACAACAAACTCACTCTGTCACAACATATTTTTTTAATACATTCCCTCATTTTCCATTACAATACGAATCTCAAACTCCCAATAACAATGATTCAGTTAGCATAACTGAATAACTACTTCAGATTCAACGTGACTGGTCAAGAAATCATGAAGAAAACAACAACCCAACAACCCTATGATAAATTTATTTACTTAAACTACGCCGTTATATTATACATGTAGGCTTTTTTTTATATTTTTCAATGTATAAAATATAGTGTCAATAGGTTACAGTGATCGAGATCTTGCTGGAGGACGAAGCCAGAGATTAATGATTTGAATTACATTTCGTAATTGAACGTGTGAGAAGGCTAATATTTTGGTCACACCCAAAGTGGGGTCCCACCATACCATATACCAAACTCCGAAATGTTGTGGACCGTTCGATTCCTTGATCAAATTCCAAAGTTGTATTGTATACAATTTTGGTTCCAATTATTTTGTTAACTTCCATTTGTTTTCATGCATCGAAATGAATATACGTCGTAGATCTATCTTCCATGATGATCAACGGTTCTTGATGTAGTTTTTCCAAACCTTTTTCATATACCTTGTAGATATATCCTGTACGATGATCAATGGTTCCTGATGTAGTTTTTCCAAATCTTTGTCATACGGCTCCATCGGGGTTTCAAACCATCCAATCGACGGTTGTTATAAACTCAGAACCAGATCCAACGGTTCCTGTAACTTATTTCCTACATTCGACGAGTTTACAATATTAATCTTGGATCTATCAAAATGGTGGTTAAAATAAAATAACCTTGTGATCGATGGTGGATCCTCTCACTGGAAGAATACAACGTCTCCTCGAATCTTCAGACCTGCGACTCTAATCATTCTCAGTTGACATCAATGACAACACACCAAGCAATGAAAAAACACCAAACTTTCCAACAAGGACTTGTGCTGCCTTGAGGAGGATTCGATGGATAGAGTTGGGAGAACTTCTCTTGGGAATATTTTGGCTAAGTTTGGAAATGTAGGTCTATTGGAGGCATGTGTGAGGTAGAACCAAAATATGTGAAGTCTGCGGAAATGAAGAGACATATTATATGGAAACGAAGAGACAACAAGTCTACAGTTGGAGGCACGTATGAGGTGCACTGAAGGTGGCTGTGAAGATGGTTGTGATGGAGAGTATTGGTGACGATATGTGTATGAGTGTCTTGGTGAGGTGAGGAGAATTGTTTGACTCCACCATGTTGTAAAATTATCCGGTAGTGCTCATGTTGTAACTATTCTGCAATAACAAAGACTTAGCCAGGTGTTAGGCACAGTTTGTGCTACCCACACTATATCTATGTTTGTATTTCATTTGTTCCACATTTTTCTTGGTTTCTCATGGATGTATTTTTAAATATGACTAAGTGTTAAAGCAATTAACAATTGTCTAAGTATACAAGAGTTGCACTAGAGTAGGAGTGTGACTTGCTAGTAGCCTAGAAAAAAGTATGGGTATGCTCTAGGTGAAGAGGCATAGTCTGGATGAAGTAACATTGTTGTTTTCAAGTAGCTAAGCGAGAAAATTCATGGTGCTTCACACCATCAAGAGGTGCATGATCACAATATTTAGTTAGGAACACTGTGAGGACATGACAAATGGTATCAGGGTGGATTTTATGCAGATTTTGGAGAAGGTTTGGGGAGCTCTTCACCACTATCTCGAAAATAGATGGTATCAGAGCAGACTCTTTGCAAATTTTGGAGAAGTATTGGGGATTATCTCTTCACCACTATATTGACGATAGATGGTATCAGAGAAAACTTTGAAGACAATTTTTTTTTAAGGAAGTTGAGTGGGAATATTCACAAAATTGGTGAACAGTTTGGTGCAACAAACTTGCTCATCACAAACTTTGCATCATAAGTATTACAATAGAGGTTTGGTTTATGGTGCGATGGGAAGGTTGGTATGGGTGCATACTTCATGTAGACCAAGAGAAGAGTTTGTGGCGAGACAAAGCACTTGGACAGGGTGGGTGACCACAAAACTCATTGTAGAGTTCATCACAAAACTTGTCGCAGACTTGATCACAGAGGAAAAATTGGTTAGTTTGATTCCTTACAGAAGTTAATGCCAGACTTGTGCACACCTTGGAGATACCAATCGTAGATTTCATTGAGTGAACTGAGAACTTGGTGAAGGAAGTTGAATGTAGGATCGTTGCACGAATTGTCGCAGATCTAACCACAAAAGTGATCGCAGAGGGTGATCGCAGAGAGGAGCGATTTTTGAGTTGCAGCAAGGTGAAGCACTTGGGTGTGTTGGATGGCCTAAGGAAACCTAGAGTAGCTACGCAACAGGTAGTTGGTTGGGCATGTTTCCATCACGATTTCTTCGTGTTGTGCATAAATGAGAACAATAGTTGAGTTGAGCCAGGTTGTTGGTGGATAGACCGCAACATTTGAATGAGGTAGCTCTTTATAGAGTTACAACAATTAGTTAACAACAATGTGAATTGACAGTCGGGTGGTGGATGCATGGTGCCTTGAAGTGGAAACAATCAAGGTGTGGAGATGGCAAGGCATTGGAGACAAGTTTAATTGAGTGCATGTGAATTTTGGGACTTAGATAGATTTTGGAAGTGGACGAATGGACTCAACCTTGTATTGCAATGAAATTCTTCCAGGATTATGGAGCTACGGACGATGGTTGAGGTGTGTTCATGTGGAGAGTCGGTTTCTTGGGCAAGCATAAGTAAAAGAAAACAAAATTAGTACATGGTTGCAACAAAGGATGTCATTGGATAGGTATGGTTGATTTTGAGTTATTTTATTTCCTAAGTGTTGCAATGAGTTCTTTGAAGGAAAGCCATATGACTTGCTGGTTCAAGTGCAATGTTGGACCTTGACCAAGTTTTGAGGATCCTTGGTCATGTTAGACCTATTTTTTGGACTTCGATAGGCTGTCGAAGGCAGAGTGCAAGACGAAGTGGAGATTGCGGGATCTCGGCCCCCTTTTAGGGGTTTTTGGGATTTGGGATTATGTAACGGGTATGGGGATGTCGGCCCATGAGTTTACCCATGTTTAGGCCTGATTTTTCAATGTATAAATATATGCTAGGAGATGTAGTGAGTATGAATGGCTAAGTGTGAATGAAAAGTCAGTTGTAAGTGGTGTTGAGTGCAAGTAACAGTTGTAAGTGCTTTTTGCATGTTGTGTGAGACTTGCAAGGCTAAGTGAAAGTGATTGTAAGAGACTGTATGTAGGCTTTGTGCTGTAACCTAGATTGGGAGGGGAGGATCTAGTGAAGAGTGCGCATATATCTTGTCCTCTGTGAAGTTGATCTGAAGGCTTTGTGCATTTAAATAAGATTGAAGAAAACTAATAAAGAAGACGAAGAGTTGGTGGACGTAGCCCCAGGGTGGGGGTGAACCACGTATATCCTGTGTTGTGAATGCTTTGTGCGATGTGTTTATGTATTTACTTGATTAGTGCTTTGATATAGATTAATGATAGGTATATATGTTGTTTCTTTGTGTTTAATAATGAGAGTAAATGTTGGATCTGACCTGTGTGAATGTTCTTAGTGCTTGAATCTACTAGATCTGATCTGTTTCGTTATGCTAAGTGTTGCTAGATGCTATATCTGGTTGAATACTACGATTCTATGTAATTAGGGTATTTACCTGCGAAGTAGATACTGGTTAAACATTGATTAACTATATTGCTAAGTGCTTTGTCAAGGTTTTACAATCACAGATTTGTGTCCCATCTAAGGTTGAAGACATTGGAGTCCTGCAACCACCCCTGCCTCTACCTCGGGTGAGACTTCATCTGCTTCACAGGTGTTGCTGAAAGGGCCAGTAGTTAGGGTTTTGTTGGTGTGCTGTTGTATCGTTGAACCTTGGGTCTGCCCCTGTTCCAACAAATGGTTCCGTTGCCGGGACCTGAAACTGTGATTTATGAGAACTGAGGAAAAATAAGCTCTGTGAGAAGATCAGACCTGAAACTGTGATTGCTGGGAACTGAGGAAAAAGAAGCTCCGTGCAAAGATCAGACCTGAAACTGTGATTGCTAGGAACTGAGGAAAAAGAATCTCTATGCGAAGATCTGACCTGAAACTGTGAAAGCTCCGTGCGTAGGTCTGTTACCCTAGTGCGCAGTATTCTACTTAATCTATGAAGCTCTATGCTAAGAAAATAAGTATGATCTGAATAAAAGAGGTAAGATCTGGTATGGATTTGGGTATGTTTGATAAATTTTGTCCTATCTTGAAAAGTAGGGCACAACTAGATGAAAGAATGTTTGATTTGAGTAGATTTGATAAGAATAGTGAAAGATATGTTATACCTATGCATAGAAAGAATGTTTGGACTAACAAATGGATGTAGGATTCTAGAAATATTTTTTTGCAGGTTAACTACTATGATCCTAGTGCACAGTACAGGAAAGGATGGGGATGATTTAAGAGAAAGAGAGGATTAACCCTTTGTTAAATTTGTAGAAGACCGGGACATCTTGCTAAGGAATGACTTGGTAGAAGATCTAGTTGTCTTTGTTGTAAATCCATGGACCACGAAGTTTTGGATTTCCCTAGAATGATTTCCAAGCTTGAAAGAATGAATATGGAACAAGTAGACCCTGAGAAAGGTCAATAAAATGAGACCTTGGCAGAACCCCAGAAGGAATCAGAGACTCTACTATTACAGATGAAAGAAACCCTGAATGACCACCGAGATACTAATCTATCAGAGATCTTAAAAGAGAAAGAGAATAGAAGTAAGAATAGGAGACTTTGACATTGATTGTGTTCTGGATGAAGAAACACAGGTGAATATCATGACAGAAAAAACTTGGGAAGCTGTAGGAAAGCCTACTATGATTCCATCATTGGGAGGAATATGATTGTTTAGAGGAAAAATGATAACCCTATGTGGAAGACTTAGCCAAATATCTATGAGTTCTCATGGAACTTCGACATAAGAAGATTTTGAGGTTGCTAAATTTATTGAGAATAACGCCTTGTTTTCTATGTTACTAAGAAAACCTTGGATTGAAAAGGATTAGGTGACGCAGACCTATCGGCCCTCGGGCCGAGATTCGCTCACAGGATCGTTCTTTATCTCCCTCGAGCCGAATCGACTTTTTAGATTCCCTGCTGGAATCACAAATTATCGATCCACAGGTCCTTCAGGAACTCCCCTGTGCGAACAACACTAGGCGCGAGCTCCTATCTCCCCAAGCGACCACAACGCTAACACCAAGGCCGAATTCTAAAGGCACTTGTCACAATCTCGTGATATCACGAGTTCGCGAGTCGAAGCTCTCGACTCCTCCTTCTCAATCCTGCGATACCCGAGATCGTGAAATGGGTATAGCTCCCTTCTGTCAGCACCTTCTGAGCGTGATCGCCGGCTAGGCTAAGCGCTAGCACCTCTCGCTACTCACCACTTCGTGAGTTCAAAGGTTGAACTCTCGTTCCCTACTTATGCGATCCTCCGAGACTTAAAATTCAGCGAAGGTTGACCTTCCTTTCACACTTCTCGCAACTAGCCCCTTCACGAGTTTCAATGTCAAGCTCCCATGCTCTTATCTCACGAATCCCCGAGATGCGAGAAGTCAACGGAGTGTTGACTCCTTTTCTCCAGGCGACGCATGTCCACTTGTCTATCACACGGGCCCCACCTTATGGCTCTACCACGTGTCCTCTCGTGCCCGACTCTCGGCACTTCGCGACTTCTGATGTCGAGACGAGGTCCTCCCAACCTCCGAACCTCTGAATACGCGATATGCACGATGAGGCTCTGATCCAATGTTCCTCCTGTGACCTGGATCCAACGGCTGTCTCTGCTCCTCACGATTTCAAAACTTCACAACTTGGAGCTCCCAACTCTTGGGCCCTTACCTTGCGAACCTCCGAGTTCGCGAGATCCCTTGATCTCTGCCACTTGTCCTCCCCAAATGGACAACTGCGATTCTCTCACGACTTCGCCACTCATGACTTGGAACACCCAAATATTGGGCTCTCACCTTGCGAACCTCTGAGTTCGCGAGATCCCTAGATCTCTGCCACCTGTCCTCCTCAAATGGATGGTCCCGATCTTCTCGCGACTTCGCCACTCACGACGTTGAAGGACTTCCCTTTCTGATCTCCGATATTCGAATCCCCGATATCGGTGATCTTGTGACACGTTTCCTCCTTCTAACAAACATCTTAGATTCTTTCGCGGTTTCATGAATTTTGATGTCGAGTTCCCGGACTTTCATCCTCGGGACCCCCGAACTCCCGAATGCCTATATCCCGATATCACCCCTTTCAGGACTTTCGCTCTGCTGCTCTATGCGTGAGGTCTAACCCTCATGCAACTCTTGACAGATCTAACGACTGTCGATGATTCTGAATGAGATCCAACGTCTCAGAATCTCTTCGGCTCTTGCGCTCCTCCTGTTTCTCCTTGGACGTGAAATCTTATCCAACGGCTCAGAATTTCTCGGCCGATCCGACGACAGCTATGGCTCCTCCTGAGCTTTAGCGCTTTTCTTCCAGACTTGGAAGAATTTCAAATGTTCAAAGGCCTCGAACTTTGTCTGACTTTGTCTGCAAAATTTGCAACTTGAGTCTCGCCTGCGCGTATAAGAATGCTGCTTCTCCTGAGATTTTGCTCTCGAATCCTCAAGGGATTCCACGACTTCTGTGCCTCTGCAGAGTCTTTGCACACAAAGTGCTACTCTTCTGAGCTTCTCCAATACTCATACCTTAAGGAAATGAATCCTTCTTCCTTTATCCTACAGATGGAGAATTTGGATGCCCTCCTGGCTATCCCCTGCTCAAGCAACCTCTTTCTAAGAGTTTCAAGGTGTTCAAAAACCCTGTGAAGATCCTTCAGTGGAATCTTTTTCTATTCTCCTGAACTCAAAGAGTTCTTTTCCTCTCTGTGCCTATTTGCACACTGTCTCAATGCCCTCCTGGCAGAGTTATACAGAACTCACAATCGAGCTTCTGTCTTCTTCTGAACTCACAACAGAGTTCCTCCTCTGTGCACTCCCTTCCACCTGCTCAATGCCCACCTGACAAAGCTTTACAAAACTCCTCATAGATTCTGTCTGCAACTGTGTTCTCCATAGCCTTGCCTCATGAGGTGTTAAACAACCTCAAAGGTCTTCCTCTGAATTGTTGATTTCAGCTACTGTGCCCTCCTGGCATGTCTTTGTCTGACTCCGCAGAGTTTAGAAGTGTATCTAAGCACTGGTATCCAGAGACCGCAGTACTCTGTCACGCCCTCCTGGCATGAAACCAAAAAGAACCTCTCAAGCCTGAAATCAAAACAACTCCCTGCAAATGTCTAGCATACATCTACAGCATAAATTGAACACACTAAGACATTCACATAACATAGACAATATGCAGGAAAAAATGCTTTGGTTTATATTAATAAAAAATGTCTCTTTACAACAGTGTTCTGAGCGCGGACTGTAACAAGGTCTCGGATCCTTCTCTTCTTCTCTCTACTCGTAGACTCTCTACCATCTGATACAATTACAATGAAAGATATTTTACATGAGGGGGCTCTTCGAGTGCTTCCCTCCAATCTCACCTACCCTATTCAATTACATTGAATGGGCTGTCTAGTCCAGAATCGGATCTAGATCTCAGCCTTCAGACATTAACGGCCTACCTACTTCTACGCCTATGCAAAGCACGACCTCATGACTCACCAACCTAAGACATTTAATTACATTAAATTTCAAAATTGAAAACAAGGGCTACGCCTCTCTTCAGCCTTGAATGCATGCGCTGACATGGCTAGCTGGATGGCTGGATGACATGGAGAGATGCTCCTACATCGTACTCCTCGGCTGCAAAATTCATGAGCTCCTTCTCATGAGCTTCCACTCTTAGCTGTTGAAATCCTCCTAGATCCCAAACAAATTTCTGGAGCTGTTCATCTACTCCATTTCCCTGCTGCTACTGTTGCTTCTGTGTGGCTGCTGCTGCTTCTTTTCTTCTGCTCAGCTTCTCTTCGCTGACAGTTTCTGATGACCCTAACATCAACTCCCTGACCTTCTCGATCACTTCATCCAGTTGCTCCAGTGGCTGGCTCTGCTCATGCAGTCTCCTCGGCTGCAAAATTTTTATGCAATTGGGTAGATCACTGTGATCTCCCATGCCTTCTTCATTTGCTTCCAACTTCACCTGTTGGATGTACATGCCCTGCACTGTCACCCTTCTCTCCAGGGATTCAATTTGTTCATACAGATTAGCCAAACTAATGCTGTCTGCTTCTTCTTCTGCAAGCTCAAAGGCTGCAGTCTTTTTAGTTTCCTGGATGAAAATATTGAGCCATTCCTTGGAATGCTCATCATCCTCTTCTACTTCTTGGGCAGCTTCCAAAGTATGCTCCAATGTTTCTTTGATAGTCTTAGTTGGATGTCTTGCTTCTGTTGCTGCTTCAACATCCGCAACGCAGGTTTCTGCCTCCTCTTGGGCAAATGGTAGGAATATCCCAATTCCCCCAATCATCAGAATGCTATTCTGATATTCCTCCTTTGTCAGCTGCATCTGCTGATCCAAACTCACCTTTGAGTTTATGAGACCCTCAGATAGTCTCATCTGCTCATCCCTGCCCACCTGGAAATATGGGATTTTCCTGCTGCTTCCTTGGCAGACTATGAGATCAACTGATCCCATCTTTATCAGCACCTCAAGCTGAATTGAACTCACCTCCGAGCCCATGAGACTTTCAGACAGTCCCATCTTTATTCCCTTGCCCACCTGGCAAACTGGAAACTTACTGCTGCCCTCCTGGCAGTCTGTGAGATCCCACAACGATCTCGATCCATTGCCCTCCTAGCAATATGAAATTCCTCGGCTATCCTCATGACAGTCTGTGATATCCCATAGTGATCTCAATCCCTTTCCCTCCTGGCAATTGGGAATTTCTTCTCTGCTCTCCTGGAAGTTCTTGAGATGTTCAACTGATCCCATTTCCTCCTCATCATCACTGAGATTTCTCCCAGTCTCTGGCTCACATATCTGAACCCTCTCTTCTGGTCTGTTGARGTTTCAGCATGTCCCAACCACCTTCTCAACATCCTATGCTGTCTTCTAGCCATCAAATCCTTGACTGGCCATTTTGCTTTCGTCTTCCTCATGGGCCATTTGTATACCCATCTCGATCTTGTATTTTGCTGCATCCGAAATGCAATCTTTTCCATTTCTTCCCTTATATCAACGAGCTCTTCATCTATTTCAGATCTGCTCATCAGCTCTGGGTTTTTATTTCCAGCATATCTACGGCCTTCAGTAGCCATATCTCTGTCCCTGTCTGCTCTCCTGGCAAACCTGCTGCTCACCTGCAAGCAATCACCACAGAGTCTCCAACACTCTATCTTCTTTTGCCTTCTGCTTCTGCTTGAAATATACAAACAAAGTTCTTTCTTTGATACCAAACTGACGCAAACCTATCGGCCCTCAGGCCGAGATCCTCTCACAAGATCATTCTTTATCTCCCTTCTGTCAGCACCTTCTGAGTGTGATTGCCGGCTAGGCTAAGCGCTAGCACCTCTCGCTACTCGCCGCTTCGTGAGTTCAAAGGTTGAACTCTCATTCCCTCCTTGTGCGATCCTCCAAGACTTAAAATTCAGCGAAGGTTGACCTTCCTTTCACACTTCTCGCAACTCGCCCCTTTGCGAGTTTCAACATCGAGCTCCCATGCTCTTATCTCGCGAATCCCCGAGACGTGAGAATTCAACGAAGTGTTGACTCCTTTTCTCCAGGTGATGCGTGTCTGCTTGTCTGTCACACGGGCCCCACCTTATGGCTCTGCCATGTGTCCTCTCATGCCTGGCTCTCGGCACTTTGCGACTTCTGATGTCGAGACGAGGTCCTCCCAACCTTCGAACCTCTGAATACGCGATACACGCGATGAGGCTTTGATCCAACGGTCCTCCCACGACCTGGATCCAACGGCTGTCTCCGCTCCTCGCGATTTTGCAACTTCACAACTTGGAGCTCCCAACTCTTGGGCCCTTACCTTGTGAATCTCCAAGTTCGTGAGATCCCTTGATCTCTTCCACCTGTCCTCCCCAAATGGACGGCTACAATTCTCTCGTGACTTTTCCACTCGCGACTTGGAACACCCAAATCCTTGGCTCTCACCTTGTGAACCTCTGAGTTCGCGAGATCCCTAGATCTCTGCCACCTGTCCTCCTCAAATGGATGGTCCCGATCTTCTCACGACTTCTCCACTCACGACATTGAAGGACTTCCCTTTCTGACCTCCGATATTCGAATCCCCGATATGGGTGATCTCGTGACACGTGTCCTTCTTCTAACGGACGGCTCAGATTCTTTCACGGTTTCGTGACTTTTGATATCGAGTGCTCGGACTTTCATCCTCGGGACCCCCGAACTCCTGAATGCCGATATCCCGATATCACCCCTTTCGGGACTTTCGCTTTGCTGCTCTATGCGTGAGGTCTAACCCTCATGCAACTCTCGACAGATCTAACGGCTGTCGGAAATTCTGAACGAGATCCAACGTCTCAGAATCTCTTCGGCTCTTGCGCTCCTCCTGCTGCTCCTTGGACGTGAAATCTTATCCAATGGCTCAAAATTTATTGACTGATCCGACGACAGCTATGGCTCCTCTTGAGATTTAGCGCTTTTCTTCCAGACTTGGAAGAATTTCGAATGTCCAAAGGCCTCGACCTTTGTCCTCCTTTGTCTGTGAACTCTGCAACTTGAGTCCCGCCTGTGCGTATAAGAATGCTGCTTCTCCTAAGATTTTTCTCTCGAATCCTCAAGGGATTCCATGACTTCTGTGCCTCTACAGATTCTTTGCACACAAAGTGCTACTCTTCTGAGCTTCTCCAATACTCATACCTTAAGGAAATGAATCCTTCTTCCTTTCTCCCTTAGATGGAAAATTTGGATGCCCTCCTGGCTATCCCCTGCTCAAGCAACCTCTTGCTGAGTGTTTCAGGGTGTTCAACAACCCTACGAAGATCCTTCAATGGACTCTTCTTCTATTCTCCCGAACTCAAAGAGTTCTTTTCCTCTCTGTGCCTATCTGCACACTGTCTCAATTCCCTCCTGGCAGAGTTATACAGAACTCACAACCGAGCTTCTGTCTTCTTCTGAACTCACAACAGAGTTCCTCCTCTGTGCATTCCCTTGCACCTGCTCAATGCCCACCTAACAGAGCTTTACAGAACTCCTCAGAGATTCTATCTGCAACTGTGTTCTCCACAGCTTTGCCTCCTGAGGTGTTCAACAACCTCAAAGGTCTTCCTCTGAATTGTTGATTTCAGCTACTGTGCCCTCTTGGCACGTATTTGTCTGACTCTGCAGAGTTCAGAAGTGCATCTATGCACTGGTATCCAGAGACCGCAGTACTCTGTCACGCCCTCCTGGAATGAAACCACAAAGAACATCTCAAGCCTGAAATCAAAACAACTCCCTGCAAATGTCTAGCATACATCTACAACATAAATTGAACACACAAAGACATTCACATAACACAGACAATATGCAGGAAACACTGCTCTGGTTTATATTAATAAAAAAATTCTCTTTACAACGGTGTTCTGAGCGCGAACTGTAACAAGGTCTCAACTCCTTCTCTTCTGCTCTCTACTCGCAGACTCTCTACCATCTGATACAATTACAATGAAAGATATTTTACATGAGGGGGCTCTTCGAGTGCTTCCTTCCAATCTCACCTACCCTATTCAATTACATTGAATGGGTTGTCTAGTCCAGAATCAGATCTAGATCTCAGCCTTCAAACATTAAAGGCCTACCTACTTCTACGCCTGTGCAAAGCATGACCTCACAGCTCACCAGCCTAAGACATTTAATTACATTAAATTTCAAAATTGAAAACGAGGGCTACGCCTCTCTTCAACCTTGAATGCATGCGCTGACGTGTTTGGCTGGATGGCTGGATGACATGGAGAGATGCTCCTGCATCATAAGGCCAGAAGGAAAGAAGAAGTCTTAGAGCATAAGAAGCAAGAATTAAAACATTTCATGACTAGGAGGATCACACAGTTGATTGAAGAAAAGGAGAATAGATTGAAGCTATTTAGGACCAGAGACTTCGATGTCGAAGTTGGAAGGACAGGCGAGGACTTGAGACACCTATCTGTATAGGAGAGTAGAGCACCTACCCCAGATAGAGAAGAAGTATTACCTGTGCACCCTACAAAGGAATCTCAGCAACGTGAAGTTACTATGCCAAAAGAAGACAAGAATCAGAATGGAAAGAGGAAGCTCACCGGAAAGAAGGCTAGAAATATTAGCAAGAAGAGAGCAAAGATTGAAAATTTACAGAAGGTTCCAGAGGGAACTTCGCAGAAGGAAAATTTGCAAAACATGAACTTCACTGGGATACCAGAACAATGTCACATAGCACTTCGCCATGGCGAAGCAACATAGCCGTTGGAAATAGTATAACCGTTAGACCAATGCCACGAACCATTAGAATGACATTTATGGCTAGGAAGCTCGCCATCAAACCATTGGGACTATGCCATAATGGGCATAATTGAATTAATGAAGGCTTCTCGCCCGTTGGAGAGATATGTTACGTTGTTGTCTACTAATTTCATTGATTGTTGCACCGAGAACACTTTTGAGAATTGTATCAAAGAGAACACATTGCTACCGCATTGTGATTAGTAAGATCAACATCAGTTCTATTGTTTTGCGCATTCATTCATCCATCCGATCTAAGCGTGTATGTTGGACGAGCTCAGTGCCGCGGAGAAAATCATCGAAGAATTTATCATCAATCTGATGACTGAGAAAGTAATGTCTACAAGTATTCAAGCATCATCGACGAGAGGAGTGCAAGCCTCTCCATCGACCACTCACAGATCTGGGCCATCCCGAGTTGTCACAGAAAATAAAACCAAGCATAGAGATGACCTAGAAAATGCGAAGCTGATCCTGACCATACTGCCTGACTAAATCCTGCCTTTGGCCAATGCGGTGAGTCACGATAGTGTGCCGAGAGATTTTGAGTACACCATGGTTACTACGTACCTCCCAAAGGGGGTACACGCAGTTCGAGCACATCAGGACAAGATTGCAATGTTGAAGTTCAACAACTTCAACCTAGGAGATCGCAAGAACCATAATATGCTTGCCTTGTATAAATACTTGACCAGGACGAAGGGGAAGAACTTGAAAATAATCCCCCATCCATGGACGATGAACCACATGCAGTCCACCCTGTTGAACGTAATGAAAATCCCACACTTTGGAAGGCACCAGGAAGTTAACGCATGTGTCAAGATCCTACTTTCAGGTTACCATGGTAGTTGCTTATGGCTAGACCACCGTATCACAGTCGATCTGATGATGATCCATAGGATCACCGGATTGAGTATGCAAGGACCCAAACCACAAGACTTATATCCAGGAAAAGCCACAGATCACGTATTAGCACAGAATATTAAGGATATATATGGAGATGTTGAGAAGGGGATGCAAGGCTACAAGGTAGCTTCCATCAAGAATGGTGCAGTGCGCCTAGCATGCTAATTAATCACAGGAAATATTGTGAGAAATAACAGACCCACGTAGGTCACAGGATTTGTCGTTGACCTCATGGGGAAATGTGTATAAGACCTACAAATGAACTGGGCGAAGTACCTAGTTAATCAGCTGGAATTGGACTGTCGCGAAGCACGGGATCAGGGCTACGAGTTCCACTTTAGCTGGCTCCTGATCCTCATCATGTTTATTTCTTGGGAGATGCTGGGAGGTGCGACCTTCCTAGACATTGAACCGTTCGATCCGCTCGCTGCGAAGTTCACCACACTTTGGTACTCGAGCGACATGGGAAAATAATGGTAGTCGAACACAGTTTTTCACACATATTATCTCCAACTGAAGAGAGCCATCGAAGATGAACCTCACATGACACCAAATTCCCTACATCGGTTCAGACCCCTTATGAAGTTCTGCGTAGATCGACACTTCATCTATATTACAGCGCGAGCAGACAAACATAAGGAGGAGCTTTAGTCATACTACAAGCTCATGGAAGAGGACCTTGAGGAGATCACCAAGGACTGGTCAGCAGATCTCCTTATCCCCGCTGACCCTGTAGAGATGTCTGACCCTGAAACTGACAACTCAGAGGCTGCTCACAAGGAAAATGACACACCTAGAGCCAACATAAGGAAGAAGACTGAATAAGTCCAAGACTTAAGCAGTGCATCAGATAAGACTTCTTCAGTATCACCTGACCGAGGGGGTGATGACGAAGTAGACGAAATAAATGGCAAAGAATATGAACAGAAGCAAGGTGAAGTAACACTGCCTAGAGATGAGGCTGATACCTTGAAGAAGAGGAAGGTTTCTCCCAAGAAACCCTCTTCCCGGAAGAAATCAAGAGCCACTTTGACCAAGATGCAGACTGTGCTCACTGTCGATGATTTTGACTTCATCATCGTAGCAGTAAATGATGCCTCGCAGGAAATCTTGCAAAAACAAGAAGCCAAGAAGGAGGATATGTACGACAGAATTGAGGTTGATCTTCGAGGAGTACAGCAGGCCCTTCAGTCCAGTCGCACAGTGTTCACTGTGCCCCTATCATCGGGAGAACCGGAGTTGGGAGATGAGCCATCCCAACTCCGACGACTAGCTGATGCAACCGAAGCTCGCCTTCATCGCACATAAGAAGAAATAGAACAAGCCACCCAGGCCTTGAAGCAAGTGCAAGAAGTACTCGTAGAACAACGCTGAGTTGTAGAGTAGGAGAAGGTTTCTCTCCAGACAAAGTTTGAAGAGGAGAAAGCATAGATTCAGCAGGAAAAAGAACAGTTGCTCGCAGAGCAACTCGAAGTGCAAGAAGCAGTCAACATAGAACTTCACTTTATGATAGGATTAGAGCCAAAGGCAGAAGACCGAGTCACGCATCAAGTAGACCAACTCACAGAAGTTATCCAATAGCTACAACAAAGAATAACATACTTAAATCTCCACACAGTGCTTGACACCCGACAGGATGTGAGGGATCAAAGGGAAGCAATTGCTTGAGGCACAGTTGAAAGAATCAAGGGCCTTGCCTTGGAATGTAAAAAATTGAGTGATTGCAGTGCCCAGACATATGAGAAACTCACTGAGAATCCATAACTGAAGACACTGGAGTCACAACTCTAAGAGGCAAAGTATCAAGCATAAACAATACAGACACAGTTGAAGCCCCTGTCAGCTGTTGAAAAAATGAAGCGATCCCAAGAGGAACACACTTCCCAACAGTAGGTCCACACCATTCAGAGCAAAGTCATGGAAGTGACTCAGAGGCTCCAAGGTATACAGGATGAGGCTTGCCAACTGTTCATAGAGATCGAAGGCCGAGGATCAGAACTAGAATAAGTCGTCGCTGCAACAACACAATGCCTAGAGGGACCTGTCAACGAAGCTGTTATCCAAGAGTTCACTGAATAGGAGGCCGTGGCACAACAACAAGTCGAAGAAGCTCAAGTCAAGATCGAGGCTTTTGAGGCATAATTATCCAGATCAGAGTGACTTGGGACGAGTCACAGGTGAGTGTTGGGGGCCTGTTGGCCCTTGACCAAGTTTTGAGGATCCTTGGTCATGTTAGAACCATTTTTGGGACTTCGACAAGCTGTCGAAGGTGGAGTTCAAGATGAAGCGGAGATCACGGGATCTTGGTCCCCTTTTAGGGATTTTTGGGATTTGGGATTATGTAACGGGTATGGGGATGTCGGCCCATGAGTTTACCCATGTTTAGGCCCGATTTTTCAATGTATAAATAGATTCTAGGCAATGTAGTGAGTATGAATGGCTAAGTGTGAATGACAAGTCAGTTGTAAGTGGTGATGAGTGCAAGTAATAGTTGTAAGTGCTTTTTTCATGCTGTGTGAGACTTGCAAGGCTAACTGCAAGTGATTGTAAGAAACTGTATGTAGGATTTGTGCTGTAACCTATCTTGGGAGGGGAGGATCTAGCGAAGAGTGCACAGATCTCCTATCCTCTACAAAGTTGATCTGAAGGCTCTGTGTAGGTAAAGAAGATTGAAGAAAGATAATAAAGAAGATGAAGAGTTTGTGGACGTAGCCCCGGGGTGGGGGTGAACCACGTACATCCTGTGTTGTGAATGCTTTGTGCGATGTGTTGATGTGTTTATGTATTTACTTGCTTAGTTCTTTGCTATAGATGAATGATAGGTAGATATTTTGTTGATTTGTGCTTAATAATGAGAGTAAATGATGGATCTGACCTGTGTGAATGTTCTTAGTGCTTGAATATGCTAGAACTGATCTGTTTCGTCATGCTAAGTGCTGCTAGATGCTAGATCTGGTTGAATACTGTGATTCTCTATAATTAGGGTATTTACCTGTGAAGTAGATATTGGTTAAACATTGATGGACTATATTGCTAAGTACTTTGACAAGGTGTTACAATCATATATCTGTGTCCCAGCTAAGGTTGTAGACACTGGGTTCCTACAACCACCCATGCCTCTACCTCGGGTGAGACTTCATCTACTTCACAGGTGTTTTCGAAAGGGCCGGTAGTGAGGGTTTTGTTGGTGCGCTATTGTAGCATTGAACCCTAGGTCTACCCTTGTGACAACATGCAATTTGTTTCTATGGTGAGAACCAATAGACTTGAGGGTGAATCAGGTGGTGCAGAGCCAAATAAGTCTTGTAGTAGTTTGGGACACCTTGGATGGGCAAGTGTATGGAAGAGCTTAGGGTGACCTTCTTGGATGAGTTTTGTGGTGGAATTATGCAGATTTGGATGCAACCATGGAGGTGGAGTAAGGAAGCTACCTAACTCCTGATGAGGTGCGTTGGATAGGTCACTGCAGTGAAGTATGCAATGAATTTTGATGTGTCGAGTTGAGAGGATGGGTGAGGAACCTTGGTGTTTGGTTTCATAGCTAGATTTATTAGATCATCTGATGACTTAACAATTGCGATGACAATGCCAATTTTTGGTTGCTTGCAGCTGGTGCAAGGCATTTTCATTCCATGCGGTGGATGGAGTCAACAGATAAGTTGACCAAGAATTGTTGACAATCAACTTGAATGGGAAGAATGCAGAACAATTGACTTGGTTGGTGTTCGCTCGCCTTTGGTAGGGGAAATTGGATGAGGCAAAGTGCACCTTGATGACTTGCAGATGATTGTGTGATGACTCAGAGATCCGATGGGGTTCGTTGGTTGAGGTTGGCAAAGTATTGGCTTGAACATACCTAAGGCATGGAAGTTCTTTGAGGTGACTCATTCTACTTGGGGTTCTTTGGAAAACTCATTGGGATGTTTGAGGAGTGAGGTCATGTTGGCCACACTCATCCAAAATTTTGAGTTGCGAAGAGGTGACTTGATGAAAATAGGTGAATTGAGGACTTGCCTTCATTTGCAGGGTTGTATGGACAAGGAGATTGCAACATGAAGAAATTACTTGAACATGGGTTTTTCTCTTTCTTTGGGAAGCATGGTTGAGGGTGAAGCCTAACCATTCCAAGGTATAGAGAGGTAGACACAACAACATGGCAGGGCGATGGAGTAGTGAGGAAAAGGTAGTCTGGATGCATAGTTCTCAGGGAAAATTGGATAACTATGCCATGAGGTGGACAATGGAGTCAATTTGTTGCGGACGAATTCGCTTTGCGGTAATTTCATAGTGGAGTAATGTGAGGGGAAACCTTACCTTATTCTTATATCATTGTGCAGATGAGATGAATTGTGAAAGGAAATCAGATTATGGATGCATTTGTAGGTTCAAAGTGAAGCACTTAGACATTGTGGGGGAGCTCCTTGACGAATATTAGAGAATGGAAAAAATTATGATCCAAGGACGATCACTTTCCTTATCCTTTGGAGTTGGATGGATTGATGAAGGTGCATACATAAAAGACTAAGTTTGGGTATGGAGATGCACATTTCAGGAACTTGATGTGACAGTTGGATTAGTTACCCAACCAATGTAGGACTTGAGGCATGCAATGTGCAGAGACATGGTAGAGTTGGTTGAAGTATGAGTGCAACAAAAAGTTCATAGAAGTTCAACACTTATACATTTTTGAGGTTTTGTTTGAGGTTGCAGGAGTAGTTGAGGCAGTAGTAGTAGTGAAACTAGAGAGTTATTGTCGCAACGAGGTAGTGGTAGCTTGAAAATTGTGAACAAAATTGGGAAGGAGACATATTTCCATCATTGCAGACAATTTGGTCGCATAAAAGTTTTCGCAGAGGGCATAGTGGATGGTTGCACAGGTTGCAGATGATTATTGTGCAAGTTGGAAACTTGGGTTTTCCACTTTGACATAATTTTGGGGTTCCCAGTTGGCATGAAACTTGGGATTTCCAACAGACTTAGTTACAACAGAGGCACAAGTTCGGGCAGAGACTTGGATATCATAGATTTTGTGGATTTTGCAGAGGATGAAAACTACTTCATGTGTAGGAGGATGTAAGACCTCTATATCTTATCTTGGGCATTCACACTTACACCGCAGTCTGAATTGGGTAGGAAGGATGCTTGGTGAAAATCATTAGGAGACAAATTGTATTCATATAAGGGAGAGTTGGGGTTCCTTGGAGGCGCGACATGCCAAGGGGAGACTCCACCTAAGGTTTCTTTTGACACAAGTCAAACGACAAACAATTTGACAAAGAGTTGAGGGAAAGACTTGGGCGCTCCATCAATGAAGGAAAATAGACTAAGGCATGGGGGGTGCACTTAGGAGAGTCATCTTGACTCACCTAAGGGGTGCGCTCACCCAAGTGGAAGAGTCGGTTCGATGAATGAGGTGCATTTCCATGAGGGGGAAACCAAGGTTGTGTGCATTGGTCCCAAGGGTCACGGTGGTTGATGAGAATATGGGTTTGTTTGGGTGACTGAGTCCATGAAGGGGAGCGATGATTCGTTTGGGTAATCAAGTCCACGAAGGGGAACAATGATTCGTTTGGACATGGGTTTGTGAAGGGGTGTGACAACTCGTGATGGTGACCTTTGAAGAGCCTATGAGAGAACAAGGGCACATAACCAAGGAATGAAAGGTTTGGCAAGACAAGGACAAAAAGACAACTCTGTGGTTATGAGAGAGAAGAAGGGAGGCAAATCCCTCAAGGAGTCAAGTTTCTCCACATGAGAGGAATTATGCTTCCTTGAGGAGGGTTTAGTGACAGAGTTGGGTGAAATTCTCTTGGGAATATTTTGGCTAAGTTTTGAAATGCAGGTCTATTGGAGGCATGTGAGGCAGAACCAAAATCTATGAAGTCTGTGAAAATGAAGAGACATAGTTTGCAGAAATGAAGAGACATAGTTTGCGGAAATGAAGAGACAACAAGTTCTCGGTTGGAGGCATGTTTGAGGTGCAATGCAAGTGGTTGCGGAGATGGTTGTGACAGAGAGTCTTGGTGAAAATCTATGTATGAGTGTCTTGGTGAGGTGGGGCAAGTTGTTTGACTCTGCCCCATTGTAAACCAAGCCGATAGTTCTCATGTTATAACTATTCTACAATAACAAAGACTTAGCCGAGTGTTAGGCATGGTTTGTGTCACCCACACTATATCTGTGTTTGTCTTTCATTTGTTCCAGATTTCTCTTTGTTTCTCATGGATGTATGCTTAAATATTATTAAGTGTTAAAACAATTAACAATTGGCTAAGTATACAAGAGTTTCACTAGAGTAGGAGTGTGACTCTCAAATAGCCTAGAACAGAGTATGGGTATGATCTAGGTGAAGAGGCATAGTTTGGATGAAGTAATCTTGGTGTTTTCAAGTAGCCAAGCGAGAAATGTCACGGTGCTGCATGCCCTCAAGAGGTGCATGTTGCAAGATTCGACTAGTTGCATTGTGGGGACATGACAACCATGATGATTGAGTTGAGTTTTATGCCCATGAATTGAATTTAGTTAAATAATGTCAAGGCTTCATGAGGTTGGTCAATTTGGGAGAATCCAACAATTATTTCATTCTATGACTATGCATTTAGATTGGATATAGTGTAAATAATTTGGAATCATGAATTTGGTTCCTAGCAAGGTTCATGCCATTGACTATTTGAGGAACCTCACCAAGTCATCATGAAATAAGTGCTTGCTACATTTTCATCCCAACAAGGTCTTAATTCCATTATGGTTTACTTTTATCCCAACCAATAATGATTTCATTCCATTTGTAGAATACTAACGTGCACAACAAAATTACATTCAAATCCAATTCATATTACATTTAACCATGGATTTGCTTACCTTGTTCAAGAGGCAATAAATATGAACATGCTAGTATAAGATCAACCACTATCATTGATTTGGGTTTTATGACCAAGACTTTCATTTCATTGGAGAATTTTGTTAAGGATTCATGGTGATGGATGATCTCAGAATAATCAACAATGATTTCATTCGATGTCCCAACATCTCCTTTAGGAATTCCTTTGAAAAACTTGTGGGTAATACTAACATCCCCACAATTGGAATACATGTTTACAAATGCATTACCCATGGAAATGTCATATTAAAATTCACTCTTATTGCATAACCATGGATTCACTTAGCTTGTTCGATAACCAATAAATCTGCACTTGCAAGCAAAATACTAACCATGATGATTGGGTTGGGTTTTATGCCCAAGATTTTCATTTATTTGAAGAATTCCCAGGATTCACGGGGATAGTTAATATAGAAATAACCATAATGATTGCATTCCATGAATATGAATTTAAACTAGATGCAGTGTAAAGAATTTTGATTATGGTGTTGGAATCTTGCATTTGGTTACTAGCAAGGTGCATGCCATTGACAATTTAAGGAACCTCACCAAGTAACCATGGACTAAGTGCTTGCTAAATTTCATTACCAACAAGCATTTACTTTTGTTAGGGTTTACTTATATCCCAAACAACAATGATTGTATTCCATTTCTACAAGACCAATGCCCACAACATTACATTCAAATCTAATTCTTATTACAAAGCCATGGATCTACTCATAACCGTGTTCCACATCCAATAAATCTTTATATGCAAGTAGAACACTAATATTGGTCATTGAGTTGGGTTTTATGCATAGGGATTGCATTTCATTGAGGAATTATCTCTAGGCTTCATGGGGTTGGACAATCTAGGAATAATCGACAATGATTTCATTCTATGACTCAACATCTCATTTAGGCATTCTTTTGAACAATTTTTGGGCAATGCTAACATCTATTTAGCATACATGTCTACAAATGCATTGATAACCATGAAAGCATCATATTAAACTACACTTATTCCATAACCATGAATATTCTTACCTTGTTCTAGAGCCAATAAATTTGTGCATGCAGGGATAACATTAACCATGGTGATTGAGTTGGGGTTTATGCCTAGGACTTGCATTTCATAGAATAAGGTTAAGGATTCATGGGGGACTCCAATATGTAAATAACCAATAATGATTGCATTCCAAGACTATGAATTTTGATTGGATATAGTGTAAATAATTATGATTATGGTATTGGAATCTTGGATTTGGTTCCTAAAAAGGCTCATGTCATTGACAAGTTGAGGAACCTCACAAAGTTGCGACGAAGTAAGTGTTTGATACATTTCGTTCCCAACAAAGGTTTTCCTGCAAGGTTACCATTTCAATGATTCATGGTTACAATATTCATGATACTTCTCTAAGTTGTATCGGAGTTGGGGCATGAAAATATTCTTGTATTTAAGGCATAAAAATAACACTTTTCAACTTGTCTGAGTTGAAAATAAGGATTAGAATAAGTTGTAGTGTGTGAATAAAGAGACAAATTTCATTTGGATTTTCTTTTTTGATCACATAAGCGAACTGCATTTTATAATTCAAATTCATAAGGGTCCACTTCATTCATGATTTCTTCTTCAAAAATCAGCATCATCCCAACATCCCATCCCGCTACATCTATTGCATGAATTTGAGGGGGTCTTTCCATGATTACATTTGGATGCTCTAACAAAATAAGACATTCACCTAGGACATGGTGTTGCTCACAAATAATACAAAAATAATCAAGAATAGTAACATGCAGTGCATGATTTTTAACATTTGCATCTTCTTGTCTCTTGTTCTACCTTTTTTTTCTCTAAACCGAATCCCACCAATCCCTTAGTTTTGTTGGTGAGGGTGAGGCCTCCTTTTTTTTTCATTCATTCTCTTTCTCATTCTTAAGAATTCAATTATCAAATTCAAAACATCATAATCGAAAAGTGTTCTCCTTTGAAGGTTGGGATGGGGCTCTCGTGAACCTAAAATAATTCAAAAAATGGTTGGGATGGGGCTCTCGTGAACCAAAAAAATTCAAAAAATACTTGAAACCATGGTAAAGAAGGTGGAATTAAGTTGGTGCACTAGAAAATCCTGAATATTAATTCGAGGAGAGTATCAAAATTGCTAAAAAAAAAATTACTTCCAACTGTGAGGAAAGAGGGTGGAATTACGTTGGTGTACTAGGAAATCCTGAATATTAATTCGAGGAGAGTATCAAAATTGATATTAATTAGAGGGAGAGGGAAGAAAAAAAGGAAAACAAGAGAATTTTGAACTCACATTTTTTTGTGCATCAGAATTCAATGTCTTTTTCTTAATTGTTGTCCCTTAAATAATTTTAGCCATGGTAATTATGGAAGTTTGAGTGGTTTTCAAGAAGACACTAACTGTTAATGTTGATGTTGATGTGATTTTTGAACTATCATGGATATTCCACTGGACAATTTGTCACAACAGATCTAGCAAAATACTGAAATCTTTACTGTGAAGGTTGTTAATTTCATTTAGATATCAAATTCTTTAATTATTGATTTTTCGCTTAAAAATGCATGAAATAGTTGAAATTCAAAAAATAAATAACATAAATAAAATGCTCACACCATCCACAAATAAACAAAAGATATAACCTGGGAAACCCATTACGGGAGAAAACTCATCTAGAAGGTGAGGACACTCTGCTCTCTTTTGTTCAAATGCAAGTACACAGAAAGATGCACTCTCTGTGGAGTTTCCTTTGACACTATGGCCTGTATGGTTGCTAAAAAATATCTCATCTTCTGTTATGCTCTCAAAATACCACTCCTAGGTGCTTTGCTAAACCATGGAACAAATATGATGCTAAAGAATGGAACCACTTCTCCTCCCAGTGGCTTGATATTTAACATCTCCTGATAGCCATCTAGGGGTAGGGTTTTGAATTGCTCAACCCTCAATTGTGATAAGGTTTTGGAACTTATAGAATATTCTTGAAAGTCCATACTTGGATAGCCCCATATCCCTGAGTAATGGGGGCTGATGTGACATCCACTTTTACCATGGTGGTCAACACAATAGGTCAACTTGCGGGAGGCATAAATTTTGCATACGAGTTTCGATTGACACAATTTTTGCACTATTGGAAATGTATCAATGTGTAGAATAGCGTCAAGGGGTCCTAGCTAAATTTGAGAAATTTTTGACCCCCAAAAATGTCATTTGATGCCTCAAAATGGCTTTGGAAGGTTTCAAAACTCAATTTTTGAAACTGGGACTTGACATTAAAATGACCTTACGATATGATTCCTCCAATATTTTCCACTCTGGAAGCATCAAAATAGATGAAAAATAATATAATGATCCAATTTGGATCATGATGTGTCATTCTTATTCTTAATGAGGTGGTGGTTAAAATTGTGGGAGGACTTAGTTAGTCCACCCACCTTTTAATTGTATCCAATTATAGACCCATAGTCAATTCACATTTTATTCTTAGTTGAAATAATTATTTTGGTACACATTAATGATTGTCCACCAAAGGAATATCACCATTAGTCATGGTATTGAAAATACTAACCTATTTAAATTCAAGATATCAAAATATTTCATCAATTGCTTTAAAACTATTAACCAATTATTTTAATGTCTTTGAATTTCTTTTAACCTCGTATTAATATGAAACATTGAAACCCTTATACTTATACTTGCCTCTCCATGAGATCAATAACCTTTTGAAACAAAGTAGTTAACATACTTATCCATAAAAATTTCATATTAAGCCAAATATATTATCAATACATTCTTTAAAAAAAAACATATTGTACCCATCTATAGATTTGTCAGCATATCCAAAGATTTAATTGAACAAATCTCATTTCATCTTCCAAATTATTTACAATGACCCTCTTTACACTCTATATTTTCTCAGTCATCCAAGCCCTTTTTTTAACTACTCTCCTCGGGCAATTCCGAATAATATCTGTAAATTGAGGACCAATATAATGACATGTCATGGAAAGAAACAACGAAAAACTAATGGGCATCCTCCTTCGCTTTGGATTGGGTGCTAGTACTATGAGTACTTAGTGAAGCCTTGGAACTGTTAGCACCAGAAGTCACCTCTGGATTGCTGCAGAGGTAAGCCCAATACCCATCAGTATTTTATGTCACAGGTTGGTTATAAAAAGGTCAAATGGGTGCAATCTCAAGAAAATATCATCTTAACTCAGAAGGCTGGACTAATATGCACAAGAAGGTGAGGTCTGGTTTAAATTCAGTCAATAGGTTGTAGTAAGGGTGAGTAGGAGGAATACTTCAATGAAAAATGTAGAGGTCTGCCATGAACATCAATCTTTCCAGCAGCCTAAGGAAGAAAAACTTAAACACAAGGTCTTCTTGAATTCAAATTTCAAAGGAACTGAAAGAAATTATAACAACACTATAATCAAACTTTTATCATAATGCAACACAATAATTCAAGTGAATCATTCAACCATGAACTCTTTCAGTAACGGAGGAAAACGAGAGGGAGCAAGAAAATTGACTGTCATTAAACAAGAAATCTCAGGTTACAAAGCATAACCAGAGAACCAGAGTGTTCATTAAAACTTTACAATATGGGAGCTTTTCTCTACCATCGACCCTAACAAAATATCAAAACTGGGTATTTATACTCAGAGAACTGCCACCATTTGGAGTGTGACCTGACTACTATAATCAAAGCTTTGTGTCTGCATCTTCTTCTGTCAGGTTGCACTTTCACTCTTCTGTCAAACACAAGGTCAGATGAATATGGGATTCACAAGAAAATCCATGACAAGGAAGATTTTGGCTGACAGTCTGCCCTCCACGGCTAGAGTTTCCATGCTTTCTATTTATGTGGTGAAACGAGGCTTCAACCACCTTCCCCACTTTCATTAACTACTTTCATTGGGATCAAGGTGAGACCTGACACCCATGAATGTCCTGGGTGAGCTCATGACTCCTCCGAGTCAATTCCGACACCTCAAGGTCACACAACTCTTTCTATGTGACCAAATCGAGCGCTTTGATCCTTTGTGCAACTTCTTTTCATCTGAACTTGGGCTGCGAGCGTGTGCCTAATTCCTGAGCGCTTCGGAATTTTGCGTTTCGCGAGCCTACATTGTGATCCTGCTGAAATTTCTAAGTTGCGAAAGCGCGATTGTTTGGATTGAGCGAAACATATCCCTTTGCGTAGGACGACCCTACTGAACATCAGCACTTCGGGACCTTGGGTTGTCGGAATTTATCACTTCAGTTCCCCGAAACGATTTTCTCCATGCTGATCCCACGCCACGTGTCTATTTGGAATGGACGGTTAAGATCATTTCGAGACTTTGCGTGTCGCGAGTCTTCAAGAATCTACCCCCTACTTTCCCGACTCACGAAATCGCGAAAATTTGATCCATCGGTCCAGATATCTCCTTTGATCAATGACTGTGATCTTATTGCGATTTCACATTTCACGAGTTCTGATGACTTGCTCCTTGACCGCTCCATCTCATGAAACCACAAAATGTTAATCTTGTGCCACGCGTCCTCTCCCGTACCAACGGCTAGGATTGACCTTGCGATTTCGAACCTTTGTTTGATGCTAAACTTGGTGCAACTGTATGATCCTGATCACCTGATGGTCATCGATCTGAACTACTTGATAGATCTCCGCCGCTGAAATTTGATCTTTCTCCCTCGCTTTATTTGAGTTGATATCAGACTTCTTCAAGTGTTGTGCCTGGTTCTCACGAATGAGGCCTGTGTAGTTTACTTGAATGACTGGCTGAGGGCTCGGGGAAAAAAAAGGATCAGTGACATAGGTAAAGAGAAAAGTGATCGACCTTAGATAAAACAAAAAAGCTTAGAGCTGATACTTATCAGGTAGCCAACTATGAAAGACATGGTCTATCAATCAGGTGGAAAAAAACAACAGAAAAACTACAAGACGAGAGGAAAAGATTCTGATCGGGTTTGCAAAAAGAGGAGAAACAGGCAAAATTACAGACCTAGGTAGAAACCACAAACCCCTAAGGATTTGACAAGTTTATGTGCTAACATTGGCTCCACAAGGGATGGCATGCTCCCTGCGATCTTCCAAGAATGCGTAGCTCTGGTGCCTTTTCTTTGGGTTATGGAGTCTTCTACTAAAACACAATCAACATAAAACATGAATGATATTTACAATGGTGGGACGTCTATCATGACATTAAACAAAAAACATCTTCAGGAAGTGCCCATTTACTAGGCCACCTAAAAATTGATCACCCTCCAAATTATGCAATCTGTAAGTGTTGTTTGGAAACTCTTCAGAAATATTGAAGGGACCTATCCAAAGGGATTCAAATTTACCATGCTTTCCCTTGTCTTGTTTAGGCACGTCCCATTTGAGTACTAGATCTCCCAACTGGAAGTCCTCTTTTCTGACTTTCTTGTCGAAAGTCTTCTTAATTCACTGCTGACGACCGTGTGCTCTGTCCATCACCTGCTCTCTAGTCTATTGGAATTCTACTAGTTGATGAATTATTCTGATGATATCGTCAGGCTCTCCCTGATAGTCCTGAAAGAATTTTGGCATAGGCAGGGCGAGGTGAGAAGGAAAAATGGCCTCGGTCCCAGATAGAAGTTGGAAAGGAGAGATACCTAGGGATCTCTTTGTTGTCACTCTATCAACCCATAGAGAAAATTTGAGCTTTGAGTCCCAGGATTTCTTGTTGTCCTCTAACAATATTTTGATGATCTTTATCAGGCTCTTGTTGGAGGATTCTGGTAATCCATTGCCTTGTGGATAGTAAGGGGTGGATTGGATTAATGAAATTTTGAACTGCTCACAAAACTTGATCAACGGTTCGACCCTGAAGGAAGCAACATTATCAGTAACAATTCTATTTGGGCAACCAAACCTTGCTATAATATCTTCGAGAAAACCCATGATCACTTTGTGAGAAGTGCTCCTGGTGGGGATAGCTTCTATCCACTTGGTGAAATAATCTGTTGCAGTTAAAATCCATTTTGGATGACCACTTGAAGCAGGATGAATTTCCCCAATAAATTATAAGCCCCATTGCTGAAAGGGTCCTGAAGCTAGTACCAACTTCAATGGCAGGGACTTGAGATGCTGCCTCCCAGATAATTTCTGACATTTGATATAGGCCTTGATTTTTGCACAAACGTCAGTGAATAGAGTAGGCCAGTAGTACTCAGCCCTGAGAATTTTGTAGGTAGTGGTTTTCCAGAAGTGATGTCCCCAACATAGGCCGCTATGGAAATCCAACATGATCTTTTGGGCCTCTGGTGGGTCTAAACATCTCAGAAGCACTCAAGGAGGGTCTTTCCAATACAATACCTATTTAATAAGGCAATATCTAGTCACTTTGAGCTTTAAATATCTTGCCTTGTGTAACATCCCCGACCCTCCAAAGGCTGGGAAATGCTACCAACACTTATGACTTTATCCCTTTAAAGATATGATACCAAAATGTAACATCCCCAGCCCTCCAAAGGTCGGGAAATGATACCAACACTTATGACTTTATCCCTTTAAAGCTATGATACCAAAATGTAACATTCTTCGGGCTGTCAACCCATGTTAGGAGTAATGATACCATAGAATAACACTTATGTAACATGCATTTAAATGAATTCAATACATTAACACAGAGTAAGCACATAAAAATAGATAGCATACACAATCCCTGACATTAACAATAATTCATATGCACAACATAATACATGATAACATATAAGCATCACATGCATGCAAAACATAATATTAAGCACAAACTGATACTTATCTTTGAAACTATTTTTAATTCACCAACTGCGTGCAGACCTTCCATGAACCTCCCAGCCTTAGACTGTGCTGCTCATCACTCTCAGCAATAGGTCACCCCCGAGATGGGACTAAGCTCCACCGGGCAGGGAATCCTAGGCTAGGCAAGGTCAACGAGAAGACATCCAGTTTCAGAGGAAGGATTTTAACCCAAGAGCCACTTATGTCCACTGCTCACAGACTCTCATTCCCCACATTCCTACCCCACCCCAAGAGTATACACCTTCACTGTCACCAAGACAGTCCTTCGACTGCTAACCTCCCTTGCCTTGGGCTTCAACAACAGACTGGACCGGAAGTATTAGAGTTCTGTAGTAGCTACATGACCCCTTTCATGAGTTCTTACTTCCTCAGCACACTCTCTCACCTGGAGAGAGTCACTCACAAGTCTGGCAACCTGTTCTTTTCAACCGTAACCACCTCCCTCACCTTAAGAGAGTGTTACACACAGGTCAGACAACCTGTTTCCTTCAACTTGGGTTCCAACGCAGTCGGGAAACCACGAGGCTCAACACAAACATACACTGGCCAACAAGCCACCCACAATCAAGAACTACACGGCCACAACAGTCCATGGGAAACACAGACATGGGCTTTCCCAAACCGGTGACAGACAAATGCTACAACATAACAAGGCTCAACAAATACGGGACACTTCAGTTTTCTCAACCAGCAACACAGGAAAACTTCTTGGTTTTGGTTTCAGGACTGCGTAAGGATGCAGAGAGATCTCACACACAGGCTTGAACTATCCAGATAAGGGATCTGAAAACAAACACCAGACATAGGTCGATCATGGACACCCACGAGTTCAGACGAAGGATGGCGAATGGAAGGTCAAACCCCAGACTCAAGTGATGGATGGAGGAATGCAAAACCCGCAACATGACTTATTCCTCTATTTTTAACTGCATGTACCCAGGTCGACACCTATCTCCCTAGGGCTGCATGCTTCTCATTTTTCACACGTTCCCCCTTCTAGGAACTTAGGATAAAATATATACATTTTCACAATACTTTGGAATAATAATAAATTATTATTCCCAAGGGATTAAGCCCCCAAGATTAGCCCCTCTTTACAACCTTTAAGCCCCCTATCACTTACTTAGGATTTGTGGAAGCTTAGTCCCCCATCACTCATTCATCGTGGTCAGTCCACACATAGAGATGTTTATCTTTTATTAATAATGTGCATAATTACATGTACAAAATTAGGCTCATGGCATTTAAAACTTAGGCTCTCTGGCCTAATAAACACATAAGCCTATCAACTTATCAATACTTGGCTCACCAGCCTACAAAACATGATTACAACAGGTCTCATCCTTTGGGATATTACAATCCCCTCCCCTTATTTTTGCACTGTCCTCAGTGCAATTTTCACACAACATCTGCAAGATTTTCAAAATCTTCAAAAAGATGCGGGTATTCTTCCCGCATAGCATCCTCATGCTCCCATGTTGTGTCCTCAGGACCGTACCAGGTCTACTGGACCTTTACAAGCCCTATAACTTGATTTCGGAGCTGTTTTATTTTCCTGTCCAATATGCGCACATGATGCACTTGCAAGACACCTTCTTGCTCCTCCTGAATCACATTCCAATCGATAACATGATTAGCATCAGGTATATATTTCTTAAGAAATGAAACATGAAACACATTATGTACAGTCATGGATGCGGGTAATGCAAGCATATATGCAACTAGCCCAATCCTTCCTAGGATTTCAATTGGCCCACAAAATATGGCTACCAACTTGGCACAGTTTCCCAGCCTCAGGGAACTTTTGTTAGCTTTCACTTTCAGGAAAACATGGTCACCCACTTTAAACTCCCTATGGGTTATGTTTTTATCAGCATAACTTTTCTGCCTATCTTGGGCAGCTTTCAAATTCTTCTTAATTTTTAGCATTTTCTCTTCCATTTCCTTGAGCAACTTTGGCCCAATTACTGCTCTGTCATCTAGATTATCCCAACTTACTGGAGTATTGCACTTTCTGCCATAAATCACTTCAAATGGGCTCATCTTCAATGATGCTTGATACCCATTGTTGTAGGCGAATTCTACCAAGTGTAGGTAGTCTTCCCATTTCGATGGTTTGTCCATCACATACATTCTCAGTATGTCTTCTATCACTCGATTCACCCGCTCTGTCTGCCCATATGACTCAGGATGATAGGATGTACTGAAGTTCAGATTCATTCCGAAACCTTTGAACAACCCCTTCCAAAAATTTGAGGTAAATTTCGGGTCTCTTTCAGACACAATTGTCTTTGGAATTCTGTGCAATCGTGCCACTTCCTTCATAAAAATATCAGCAACATCCATTGCCTTGTGAGTAGTCTTTAGTGGAATAAAATGGGCAGATTTTGTAAGCTTTTCCACTACCACCATGATTGAGTCATGCTTCTTTCCTGTTCTGGGCAATCCCATGATGAAATCCATTGTCACCACTTCCCACTTCACTCAGGAATGGGTAAAGGTTGCAGCAACCCTGCTGGGTGTCTGTGCTCAGCTTTAACCTTTTGGCATTCCATACATCTGGCGATGTATTCTGCAATCTCTTTCTTCATACCTAGCCAAAAGTAATGGCTCTTGACTGCTGCCACAATTTTCTGATATCCAGGGTGCCTAACATAAGGCACGTTATGAATTTCTCTCATAATCGAAAGTTTCAAGCCTTGGACATTAGGTACATAAACTCTGTTCTTGTATAGAAGTATCCCATCGGTTTCCAATTTATAATTTTCCACTTTTTGTGGAATCTCACCTTGCTGTAGCTTTGCTACCAGCTCCCTATACTGCAAATCTGCATTTGCAACCTCCAAAATTCTGCCCTATATATCAGTTTGGTACATGCTAATGGCTGTAGCATGTAATTCGTGTACTCTTCTGTTGAGTGCATCAACCACTTTATTCTCCTTCCCTTTGATATTATTGATATCAAAATCATACTCACACAGAAAATCCAACCACCTACTCTTCCTAGCATTCAAGGTTGTCTGATAAAAAAGATACTTAAGATCGTTATGGTCTGTTCTCAATTCTAACCTCTTCCCCATGAGGTAATGTCTCCATTTCCTTAGAGCGTGAACAATGGTTGCCAACTCAAAATCATGAGTTGCATAGTTCCTTTCATGCTCTTTCAACTTTTTGGATTCATAACAAATTATGAATCCATTCTGACTAAGGACTCCTCCCAGTCCTTCTTTGCATGCATCGGTGCATACCACAAAATATTCATTTAGGTCTGCAATCCTCAGGATTGGAGCACTGGTTAATAGTTTCTTTAATTGTTGGAAGCTTCTCTCACAATCCTCTGTCCACAGAAACCTCTTCTCCTTCCTTTGCAAAGAAGTGATAGGGTGAGCTATTCTCGAGAATCCTAAGATAAACCTTCTATAATAGCCTGCTAGACCCATAAAGAATCTAACTTCCACCACATTCCTTGGTGCTTTCCATTCTCTGATGGCCTCAACCTTCTCAGGATCCACGACGATCCCTTCTTCTGAAATAATATGCCCCAAGTAATGGATCTGTTCTTGATAAAATGAGCATTTTCTCAACTTGGCATACAACTGGTGCTCTCTTAGCACTTGCATCACCATCCTCAGGTGTTGTTCATTCTCTTCCTCTGACTTGGAATACACCAGAATGTCATCCAGGAAGACTATGACAAACTTTTCTAGATAGTCCCTGAATACACCATTCATCAAGCACATAAAAACAACAGGTGCGTTCGACAGTCCAAACGACACCACTGTGAACTCGTAATGACCATACCTTGTTCTAAAGGTGGTCTTGCTAATGTATTCATCCTTTATTGTTACTTGGTGATATCCCGATATGAGATCTATCTTCAAAAATATCTTCGCAACCTTCAACTGATCGAAGAGGTCATCAATCCTCGACATAGGGTACTTGTTCTTAATAGTTACTTTGTTTAACTGTCTAAAATCAATACACAACCTCAACGTTCTTTCCTTCTTCTTCATGAACAGGACCGAGGCACCCTAAAGTGACATGATTGGGCATATGTACCCCTTCTTCAAAATCTCTTCAAGCTGCAATTGCAACTCTTTCAGCTTCGACGTACTCATTCTATAAGGATCTTTCAGCACTGGAGTTGCTCCAGGAATTAAGTTTATAGAGAAGTCAATCTCTCTCTTCAGAGGTAGTCTGGGTACCTCCTGAAATACATCTTCAAACTCTTTTAGTACCTTATGGTCTCCAATCCTTGAGACCTCCTCCTTAGATGCTTCCTCCATATGGGATGCAAACAACTAACAACCTTTCCTGTAGCATTTCTTCAGCTGTAATGTTGAAATTTATTTGATAGAAACAACTCTGGGAATTCCTTGGACTGTTTTCTGATTCCCCTCCTCATCCAGGAAAGTAAATGCCTTGTTACGACAGTCCAGGAGGGCATGGTGCTGGTCCAACTAGTCCATCCCATTTAAACAATCATAAGAGCCTAGAGGCATAATGTTCAATTCAACCTTCGTGCTCAATCCATTCATGTCCACAGGACAAGACTTAACCAACATAGTGACTTTCCTCTTGGTTCCTGTAGCCAACTGCACTAACCAAGACTTTTCATGTTTTCTTCTTGATAAATGCAAACTTTCCACCATTCTAGGATCTATATAACTATGGCTAGCCCCTAAATCAATTAAAACAATAAATGGTCGGTTGTTAATCATACCTTCCACTTCAATCACGTGCGACTGAAATTCAACTTTCTTATTGTACAAGGCTGCGTAGATCCTTGGCATTCTACTTCCCATGTCCTCCACTGTTTCAGCTTGCTGAACATTGTGGATGAGTCTCACTTTATACTTTCTATGGGGGCAATCTCTGTACCTATGGTTTCCTTTACAACCCCAACACTCCATAGGTGTTTGCCTTGGCAATTGTCCACCCACTTCAGCCTTTCTGGGCTCTTTAAAAGATGGTTGTCCCTGAGCAATGTTTCTAAAAAAGGGAGGCTTGTTTCCCTTCTACCTCTGTTCCTTCTTGAACTTCTTCTTGTCTTCCCAAGCCTTCTGGAAGGTAGGCTTTTCTCTCTGTTGTTCATATAAACATTTCTCTCTTCTTATCATTTCTTCCATAGAATTAGGGTCATCATACTGAATCTTGTCACCAATAAAAGGTGGTAATCCACTTAGATACCTATGAATCTTGACAATGTCCTCCTTGATGAACGAAACATACTTCAACAGTTCCAAAAATCTTCGTTCGTATTCATCAATGGTCATGCTGCCCAGTTTGAGTTCAAAGAACTCTTTCATATTTCTGTCATAATTTATTTTAGTCAAATATTTCTTCTCGAAATACCTCTTGAATTCCTTCCAAGTGATATCTTTCTCTATAATGTGATGCACCTGCACCAGTTGATCCCACCACATGGATGCTTTTCCTTTTAGTTGATACATCACAATTCTTCCTTCGGCATGAGAGGAATAATTTTGCAATTGGAAGTACTTCCTCATGCCTAGCAACCATGTCTCGACATATTCCTCCTTCTGGTGTTCTCCATCAAACGTGGGAGGCTTAATCTTATTCATATATCCTTTCAATTCATCCACTCCAGATCTCCTGTGCTTTATGGTAGGAGATGGGCTTGAACTGCTGTGTGGCCTTCTCTTGGAGTGACTTTGGGAGTGATGATGGTGTCTACCAACACTCCTTGATCTTCTCCCCTCAGAAGTTCGGTGACTCCCTGTTTTTCTTGAGTCACCCTCCTTTTCTAATTTCTTTTCGATCTTATCCAGGCTCCTTAGAAACTTCAAGTTGAATTCTCCCTACTGATCCTTGGCTTTCATGAGCTTTCGGCTATCATCTCGGCGAGTCTGGGCATCCCTCTGTAATCTTTCAATGATTTTCGTCATATGCCCTTCCTTATCCATCTCTTTTCCATGTCCATTAGAGTTTGATCCTTCGAATCCCAAGTGGACGTCCATTCCTTCTCTTTCATTTTCTGCACTAAAGCCAATTCGTGCCTCTTCCATTTCCTTGCACTCGGCGACAACTCTGACCGGTTTTGGCCCTCGTCAACTTCTGCAATCACAATGTGCAGACAACAAGAATTTGTCAGGCCATCTTTCCTTAACAAATTTCACACATTCAAAACCAACCCGATTTTAAGAAAATGTTTTGACTTCATGAATCTTTTGAACTCTTCTCAGATCTGTAACTTTCGAGCAATAGCCCCCACTTCTTAGTCCCAGCCCATGCGATCACGGGCTGTGACCAAATGCTAGACCACTATCTCTGAAGTTCTGGTTACCGAACTCCCGACATCAAGTGGATCAATGGTCCACGTCTACATGACATCCAACGGTTGGAACCCACTGTGGTCCTTTCGTCATCAAAGTTTTGAAACTTCGGGACTTTGGGGTTTCGGGACTTCGGACCCTAGGAGTTCCCACACTTGTTTCCTCCAAATCTTCCAACATTCGAAATTCCGATTTACGTTATCCCTTTCGGGCCCATGTAACATAGTTGTTTCCAACAACCACGGTGGCACGTGGCATGCTTAGGAGGGTCCACATCACCTTTGGCGACATCATTGGGTCCTACCACGTTCACTTTTCTTTTTGGGAGTTCGGGTTTCGGGAGTTTGTGCGTCAACACATCTCACTTTTCCCGATAGTCGAAATCACTAAATTGCGATTTACTTTCCGCTTTATCCAACTGTCAAGTTTTCTTCCCCCGATCTACGGTGTAGATCATTTCAGGACTTCAGAGTTTCAAGCATCGAAAGTTCGTGCGTCAACACATCTTGCTTTTCTCGATAGTTGAATCCCCGAAAGGTTTCCAGGATAACTCTCCTGCACCTTCTCCAGATCTGACGTTCATGAGGGATCTACTTTCCTCCAAATCATATCCAATGGCTCCAACACTTCGTGTGTTGAGCTATCTCTCTCTCTCTAGCCAAATGCCACACCGACTGCAGTTTTGTAACAGGGCCAAGCAACCCCTTGGCACTCAGAAATAATCTAGTGTTTGAAATTAGTCCCTCTAGACACAATTTCTACCTAAAACCTCGGGTCCAATGGCCCCTTATCTAGCCGATCCAGGCTCAGCGTTGAAAACCTTGGCTCTGATACCAAAATGTAACATCCATGACCCTCCAAAGGCTACGAAATGATACCAACACTTATGACTTTAGCCCTTTAAATMTCTGATACCAAAATGTAACATCCCCAACCCTCCAAAGGCCGAGAAATGCTACCAACACTTATGACTTTAGCCCTTTAAAGCTCTGATACCAAAATGTAACATTCTCCGGGCTGTCAACACACGTCAGGAGTAATGCTACTGCAGAATAACACTTATGTAACATGCATTTAAATGAATTCAATACATTAACAAAGAGTAAGTACATAAAAACAACTAGGATACAAATCCCTAGCATTAACAATAATTCATATGCACAACATAATACATGATAACATATAAGCATCACAGGCATGCAAAACATAATATTAAGCACAAACTGATATTTATCTTTGAAAATAGATGTAATTCACCAACGACGTGAAGACCTTCCATGAACCTCCCAGCCTTAGACCACACTGCTCATAACTCTCAGTAGTAGGTCACCCCCGAGCTGGGACTAAGTTCCACCGGGCAGGGAATCCTAGGATAGGCAAGGTCAACGAGAAGACACCCAGTTACAGAGGAAGGATTTTCTCCCAGGAGCCACTTATGCCCACTGCTCACAGACTCTCATTTCCCACATGCCTGTCCCACCCTAGAAGTATACACCTTCACTGTCACCAAGACAATCCTTCGACTGCTAACCTCCCTTGCCTTGGGATTCAACAACATATTGGACCAGAAGTCTCAGAGTTTTGTAGCATCTACAAGACCCCTTCCAGGAGTTCTTACTTCCTCATCACACTCTCTCACCTGGAGAGAGTCGCTCACAAGTCTGGCGACCTGTTCTTTTCAACCGTAACCACCTCCCTCACCTAGAGAGAGTGTTACACATGGTTCAGACAACCTGTTTCCTTCAAATAAGGTTCCAACGCAGTCGGGAAACTATGAGGATCAACACAAACATACACTAGCCAGAAGCCACCCGCAATCAAGCACTGCATGGCCACAACAGTCCATGGCAAACATAGACACGAGCTTTCCCAAACTGGTGACAAACATACGCTACAACATAGCAAGGCTTGACAAATACGGGACACTTCGGTTTTCTCAACCAACAAAACAGGAAGGATTCTTGGTTCTGGTTTCGAGACTGTGTAAGGATGCACACATATCTCATGCACGGGCTTGGACTGTCCATATAAGGGATCTGAAAACAAACACCAGACAGAGGTCGATCATGGACACCCACGAGTGCAAATGGAGGATGGCGAATGGAAGGTTGAACCTCAGACTCAGGTGATGGATGGAGGAATGCAGAACCCCCAACACGGCTTATTCCTCTAGTTTTAACTACATGCGCCCAGGTCGACACCTGTCTCCCTGGGGCTACATGCTTCCCATTTTTCACACGTTCCCCCTTCCAGGAACTTAGGATAATATATATATATTTTCACAGTACTTTGGAATAATAATAAATTTTTATTCCCAAGGGTTTAAGCCCCCAAGATTAGCCCCTCTTTCCAACCTTTCAGCCCCCTCTCCCTTACCCAGGCTTTGGGGAAGCTTAGTCCCCCATCACTCATTCATCGTGGTCGGTCCACACGCAGATATGTTTATCTTTTATTAATAATGTGCATAATTACATGTACAAAATCAGGCTCCTAGCCTTTGACACTTAGGCTCTCCGGTCTAATAAACACATAAGCCTATCAACTTATCAATACTTGGCTGAACAACCTACAAAACATGATTACAACATGGCTCATCCTTTGGGATGTTACACCTTGCTTTTTCCCATACCGTCAGGAGGTCGCAACTCTCGCAGAAAATGTATAATATATTTATACCAAGTGCATCTTGCTAATGGAGGGCTGTCCTGAGGGCCTTTATTAGCCACTTCAACCTATTGATTTCCCAAGTAAGTGTTGATGGAGTTAACCCCCAAATATTTTCAATTAGATTCAACCAACAACTTGGTTAAACCTTGGCCTTTAATTAATTTGGTGGGTTTTATTTCCAGGTCAAATTCGAGGATTTTAGAAATCCACTTGCTCCTTCTTCCATCTATGTTAGGCTGAATGAGAAAGTCCTTCATGGAGGTTAAAGGAACATATGCAATGATCTTCAAATGAAAAACATAGACTCTGAAATATTTGAGAGATTTCACCAAGGAATAGGCCTGCTTCTCCATGATGTCATATATGACCTCCACGTCTCTTAGCGCTATGCTAAAAAAGGAAACATGTTGCTCTAGCCCCGTCTCATTCTTTTGTAGTAAAACAACGACCACTGTATCAAATGAAGCAAAGGAGAAAATCAGAAAATCCTTGGAATAATCAGGACTGACTAGCACAGGTTCTTCAGTCAGTGCCTTTTTAATTTGATTGAAGGATTCTTTGGATTCAACAACCCATTTTATTTCGTTCCCCTTCCTGAGCATGGATGTGATATGTTTCACCAATTTAGAAAAATTTGAAACAAACCTTATCAGGAAATTGATTTTGCTCAGGAAGGAATGAACTTCTTTCTTAGATCTGGGGAGTGATAAGGCTTGAATATCTTCTACCTTGCTCGGATCAATCCTGACCCCCTCAGCTAATACAATGTGCCCCAACAATTTTCCCTCTTGCATGGAAAATATAGACTTCTTAGGATTTAGGGAGAGACCAAATCCTCTGCATTTCATGAAAACTTTCCTCAGATGACAACAATGCTCTCTATCAGATCTAGATAATACTGTAATGTCATCCAAATAGATGACCAAAAAATTATCTCTTTCCCCAATGAAAGCGATGTCCATGGCTTGTTGGAAGGTTTCTCCTGTGTTCATTAATCCAAAGGGAATTTTGGCATACATGAAAGTTCCCCAAGGAGTGGTGAAGGTTGTCTTTTCTCTGTCTTCAGGCATGACAAAGATTCAATTGTATCCAGAAAATCCATCAATCATGGAGATCCTAGATGCGCCTGTCACTCTTTGCAACATGTGTTCCATCTTTGGCAAAGGGTAATTGTCCTTCTTTGAGCTTCTGTTCAGATTTATGAAATCGACACAGAATCTAATCTCTCCATTCTTTCTCCTCACCGATACCAGGTTGGCCACCCATTCAAAATATCTCAAAGGGACAATGATTTGGGCATCCAACAACTTCTTTACCTCTCTCTCCATGATGGGAAATAACATAGGATTTATCTGTCTTAACTTCTTCCTAAATGGTTTGGCCTCCTCTTTCAATGGGATACTATGCTTAATGACGATGGTGTCATAAGTTTTGAGGTCTTCATAGGTCCAAGCAAACACATCAAAAAATTATTTTAATAGCTTAGTATACTCGGCCCACTGCTCCCTTGACAAGCTTCTTGATAGCTTGACAAATTTCAAATCCTCCTCTGTACCAATATTCCACTCAGCTACATCAACATCCTCAGTTGGGCCTTTAAAATTTACTGCCAGATCGTTCCTATCGAACAATATTTATAAAGGAACTAGCTGCTTTGGAATGTGGTTGCTAGGAAACTGAACAATATGGTGATTAGCAATTTTATTTGAAAATACTTCAGGGGGAGGGTCACCTTTGGAATCATGATCCTGATCAATGTGTAATGCAGAGAACTCATCAACCGACTCAAGAAATATTTTGATTTCAAGATCATCCTCAAACACCTTCCAATGCTTGATATTATCAGGTACAGAGGGCCTATATCTAATCTCAACATCATACCTGAGCCTAGGTGGAAGTAGGACCCTGAACTGGCTCGCTGAGACGGCCAAAGAATCAGCTATAGTATTTTCCTCCCTTGGAATAAATGAAATATTGAAGGTCGAGAAGAAATTGTCAATTAGGTCCCATGCCTCATTCTTGTAAGTCCTTAGCCTAGGGTGCTTGGCTTGATAAACATTTTTGACCTGATGAAAAATTAGTTCAGCATCTCCAAATACTATTGGCTCTTCAATTCCCATGTCTTTCACAGCCTTTAAACCCAAAACAAGAGCCTCATATTCTGCCACATTATTGGTAGCTTCAAATTCTAGTTTATAGGACAAGGGTATGGCTTCTTGAAAAGGTGACACAAAAACTACTCCAGCACCAGCACCTTCCCTAGAAGAGGCTCCGTCGAAGTACATCTTCCACACAGAAGTAGTTGGAGGAGGTATTTCACGAAAAGAAATGGGTTTCTTTCTGAATTTGAGAGGAGCTTCAGGAGTATCTGTGAGTTGTAACAAACTAGAACCCAAATTAGTGTCGAGTACAAAGATAGGATTATTGGTGGGGTATGCTTCATCACTAATAATGGAGGCCAACTGAGCTTCCCTATACAACCTCCTATGCTCCCCTCCAAACACTGGGATGGTAGCATATGTGAGGTCCATCTGCAGGGTTCCCCCAAGTATTTTTATCCAAGACCTTGACAAGAGAATACCAAACTTGGAGGGAACATCAACCATCATGATATCCATGACCACGCTCTTCATGGGAAGCTAAAAAAAGGTCACGACCAGATCTTTGATGACCCCAAGACATTGCACTCTCCTTGAATCAAAAGAATACAAATCATGATAAGCCTTGGTGATTTCCAACCCGAGTTCTTCCATGACAGTTTTGGGCATAAGATTATGAGATGCCCCTGAATCCATCAAATAGTTATGCAACACTTTATCATGTATCTTTAGTGATGTATAGAAGGGAGGGGATGAGTCATATCTATATTCTACCATAGGACCTAAGATGACTGTTTGCTTTTCATCTTGAAGGTTTACTAAGCCTGTGGAATGGCAAGATAGCTCCAACTGCAACAACTTAGAGAGGAATTTTTGGAAATATTCATGCTTGACTAGCTCTGAACGGGGCACATGAATTCTGATCTTTTGAATTTCGTGCTCGAAGCTGAAGGAGGAAAGGAGCTTCAAAACTTCTCTCACTTTTGGGACAGGGTCTTTGGGTACCGGTGAGGGGTTTTGAGATTTCTTTTCTTTGCTGTTGTTTGCTGCATCTTTAGCACGCTTCTCTACTCTGGAAGGATGATCAGGGATGTCAGACTTCCCTTCTTTCTTCTTAGACTTGAGATTTTATTTATTGGGATTACTATTGGCCTTCTCACCCTTACTTAGCTCATTTATTTGAATGTTCATGAGGGATTCCTCGTATACAGATTGAGTCAAATGGGGAAACATGGAAGTGTCTCCAAGACAATGGATTTTAGGATCAAGCTCTTCTTCCTCCCTCTCTTCATCAACAACTGGGTTATTTTGGAGAGGTGTTTGGATTTTCTGATCATCTCTCTCTCTGTTTCTAGGCTCTCTCGGGAGTATTTGAGGGGCATTGTTTGGTCTTCTGAAACTGTCTCTGTTATCAACATTTTGAGGATTTCTGTATGTCTTCTTCCCCTCTACCTCCAATCTTTCCATTCTATTTTAAAGTGATTTTAGTAACTTTGTTACTTCATCCATTTGAGGGGGGGAGTAAGAGGAACCAGAGGTGGAGGATTCAGATCTTCCCCTTGGTATGTCCCTATCAGTCTTATTCCTGAGTCAGTTTACATCCAATAAGTTAGAATCTACTTCCAGGGCTGCATCTTGCATATGAGCCAAGGAAGTAGCTCTTCTCTCTCTCTCAACAGGAGGCATAAATCCGGGTCAAAATAACTTGCATAGGTAATCTTGGCAGAGGCTTCTATAGGCTTTATCTCAGCAGGGATCTTATTGTACATCTTGTTGAATCTTTTGGAGAAGTCAGAGACCGATTCTCCCTCCTCTTTCTTCAGAGCCCCAAACTCTGTAATATAATACATAGTCTTTTTTATCCCCCCATTGTCTCAAGAAAAAATCATCCAAAGATTCAATCCAAACAACGGATCTAAGGGTCAATCCCCTAAACCATTTCCTAACCTCACCATCAAGGCTTTGGACAAAGACTCTCATCCAAAAATCTTCATTTTCAATATTCAGATTGTCTGCATAACTGTAGAAGGAAGCAAGGTGTTCTTCAATAGTTATTTCTTCTTCTCCTGTGAACTTGGGCATATACTTTAGGTAATCTCTAGCAGAGAGAGCATTCATTGGCTAAGGTAGGACTAAAGGGGCATATCTTGCAACCACTATGGCATCCATTTTGTTCCTAGGAGGGATAGCACCTACCATAAGAATGGTAGGTGGAGGAGAACTAGGAGGGGAAGGGGTTCGAACATGGGAGACTAGAACTGAACGTCCAGGAGGAAAGGGAAACGACAGAGGATTTGGAGAAAAGGCTACAGGGCTTGAAGGAAAAGAGGATTCCCTTTTTGCAAAATCAGTAACTCTAACAGGAGGTGGAGTAATAAAAACTGGAGTGGGAAAATCTTCCGAGGTCTAGGGTCTAGACCAAGGTACAACTTTAGGGGAGAGAGGAGTGAAAATGATTTCTCCCTCCAAATCCAGACCAGAAGGGGAAAACTCAACAGGAACACTCCCAAACTTTAAACTTCGAAAAACTCCAACAGATGGTATAATAGGAGAATGAGAAGCAGCTATTGGAGTTTCTAAAGGAGGAAGGTGAAAATTATCAGAAATACCTGGTTCAGCAGCAGAAGTACCTTCTCAAGGGGCCTTTCCCTTTCTGACAATTTTCTTAGGGTCAACTTCAGGTGTTTCTAAAGGAAATTGTGGAGTAGACATCGTGTGTCTGCCTCTAGAAGCCACAACTAAAACAATGGAGTCGCCAGTGGATCACCACAGTGGAGCCGCTAGGTGCATAGTTGCAATCTTTGATGTACTAAGTTCTGATGCACCTTCAGAACTAGTAAGCTTTGTCGTTCAATCCTAGGGAAAATATTCAATTTCATCCCCGACAATGGCGCCATAAATGTTAGCACCATAAGTCACCTCTGGATTGCTGTAGAGGTAAGCCCGATACCCATTAGTATTTTATGTCACAGGTTGGTTATAAAAAGGTCAAATGGGCACAATCTCAAGAAAATATCGTCTTAACTCAGAAGACTGGACTGATATGCACAATAAGGTGAGGTTTGGTTTAACTTCAGTCATTAGGTTGTAGTAAGGGTGAGGAGGAAGACTTCAACGAAAAAAGTAGAGGTCTGACGTGAACATCAAGCTTTCAAGTAGCCTAAGGAAGAAAAACTTAAACACAAGGTCTTCTTGAATTCAAATTTCAAAGGAACTAAAAGAAATTATAACAACACTATAATCAAACTTTCATCATAATGCAGTCACAATAATTCAAGTGAATCAGTCAACCATGAACTCTTTCAGTAATGGAGTAAAACGAGAGGGAGCAAGAAAACTGACTGTCATTAAACAAGAAATCTCAGGTTACAAAGCATAACTAGAGAACTAGAGTGTTCATTTAAACTTTACAATGCAGGAGCTTTGCTCTACCATCAACCCTAACAAAATATAAAAACTGAGTATTTATACTCTGAGAACTTCCACCACCAAGAGTGTGACCTAGCTACTATAATCAAAGCTTCGTGTTTTCATCTTCTTCTATCAGGCTGCACTTGCACTCTTCTGTCAGACGCAAGGTCAGATGAATATGGGATTCACAAGAAAATCCATGACAGGGAAGCTTTCGGTTGACAGTTTTCTCTCCACAACCAGATTTTCCATGATTTCTATTTATGTGTTGAAACGAGGTTTCAACCACCTTCCCCAATTTCATAAACTACTTTCATCGAGATTAGGGCGAGACCTGACACCCATGAATGTCCCAGGTTAGCTCACGACTCCTCTGAGTCAATTCCGACACCTCGAGGTCACGCAACTCTTTCTCTGTGACCAACTTGAGCGCTTTGATCCTCTGCACAACTTATTTTCATCTGACCTTGGGCTGTGACCGTGTGCCTAATTCTCGGGCGCTTCAGAATTTCGCGTTTCATGAGCCTGCATTGTGATCCTGCCAAAATTTCTGAGTCGCGAAAGCGTGTTTGTCTGGATCAGGCGACACATATCCCTTTGCGTCAGACAACCCTACTAAACATCGACACTTCGGGGCCTTAGGCCGTCGAGATTTCTCACTTCAGTTCCCCGAAACGATTTTCTCCACGCTGATCCTGCACCACATGTCTTTTTGGAATGGACGATTAAGATCATTTCGGGACTTTGCGTGTCATGAGTCTTCAAGAATCTACCCCTCTACTTTCCCGACTCATGAAATCACGAAAAGTTGATCCATCGGTCTAGATCTCTCCTTTGATCAACGACTGCGATCTTATTGCGATTTCACATTTCGCGAGTTCTGATGACTTGTTCCTTGACCACTCCATCTCACGAAACCACGAAATGCTAATCTTGCAGCACACATCCTCTCCCATACCAACGGCTAGGATTGACCTTGCGAATTCAGACCTCTGTTTGATGCTAAACTTGGTGCAACTATATGATCCCGATCACCTGATGGCCGTCGATCTGAACTGCCTGATGGATCTTCGCCGCCGAAATTTGATCTTGCTCGCTCGCTTGATTTGAGTTGATATCAGATTGATTCAAGTGTTGTGCCTGGTTCTCACGAATGTGGCCTGTGTAGTTTACTTGAATGATTGGCTAAGGGCTTAGGAAAACAAAAGGCTCAACGACAGAGGTAAAGGGAAAAGTGATCGACCTTAGAGAAAACAGAAAATCTTAGAGACGATACTTCTCAGGTAGCCAACAATGAAAACCATGGTCTATCAATTAGGTGGAAACAAATAGCAGAAAAAATACAAGCTGAGAAGAAAAGCTTTTGATTGGGTCTGCAAAAAGAGGAGAAACAGGAAAAATTACAGACCTAGGTAGAAACCACAAACCCCTAAGGCTTTGACAATTTTATGTGCTAACAGGAACAATAAAAGATTTGTAATATTCAAACATAGTGACATGACAACTCAAAGAAGGTTCAACAACTTCACAATTAACATGCCTATGAATGCACTTTAACATCTCTCTTGCTAATTCCACGAGTCAAGTTATGGTTTTCCCATTGACTGCTTAGTCGATAGTCTTCCAATGACCTCAAATCAAAATCATAATAATATTTTGAGAAAACCATGTTGTAGGGGGTTGAGTAATCCTACTTTACATCATCAAAGTTTTTTCTAAGTATTTCAACAAAGCTTCCTAGAAGCATAACTTGAAAAATGAAAAAAGGTTGAGGCATGAACACTGAAGGGACTAAAAATAGATATTTTTAAATACTGAGAAGACTCAAAAGAGGCAAAAAATGACCTAAACCTAGGCTACAATCGAAACACATAAAAATTTCCAAGACTTGGGTTAATTTCTTAGGACTTTATCCATGTAGATGCCAAATTCTTAGGGGTATCTATTTAGTGAAATTCACCCAAGATTTGTACATGACCTCATTATTTTTCTTAATAAATTTGACTTAGATGAGAAGAAATGCCCAAAGTAAGTGGTATTGGTCTAGGGTTGCATCATCTAGAGGCCTATAGAGGCCTGTATCGAGTAGTCATTATTTTGACAAACTAATTTGTGACTTTCACCCAACTAGCTCATCCTTTTTCTAAGAATGATGTCTTAGATGAAGGGGATGCTCAACCTACTAATGGGTATTAACTTAATATTGCACCGTTTAGATTCTAATACTAAGAGATATCTATTCAATTTAATTCATCTAGGACATACACTTAACTTCATCTCTTCTCTTAATAGTGTTGGCTTAGATGCCATGATTAGGTTAATCGCTTGAGAATGCACCACTTAGATGCTAGTATTGAGTGATATTTATCCTACCAATTTTTCTTGACATGTGTTCCTAGTCTCTTCATTCCTTTTCGTAATGTCAACATAAATACTCATCCATTTTTTTTTAACTATGTGGCACATATGCTCGAAGATGCTAATACTAAGGGGTATTTGTCTTACCAAATTCAGATATGACTTGCAACCTAGTCTCCTCATCTTTTTTTTTTAACAATGTTGGTTTAGATTCCAATATTGAGGGTTATTTTCTTGGGAGTAGACTCTATAGATACTAGCATAGAGGTGTATCTATTATGGGAAATTTTCTTGCTACTTGCACTCAACCTCATGAACATGCTTTTAACAATGTCTACTTAGATGCTAGGAGATGACAATACTAAGAGAATATCCCTAGATTGCATCACTTAGTTTCTTAGGGATATGTAATGTATTGAATTTGCACGAGACTTGTCCTGATATCCTCATCCTTTTCTTTAATAATGCTAACTTAGATTCCCATTCGTCCTTTTAACAATATCAATGCATATTCATGAGATAACAACCTTGGGGGTAATTGCTCGAGACTGCACAACTTAGCTAATGCAAGAACTGAGATGTATCTATTCTTCCAAATTTAGATGAGACTTTCCCTTAGTATCTTCATCACTTTTTTAAGAATGTCATTTTGATTCTAGGATAAAGTGATACTTATTCTACTAAACTCAAATAGATGAAGCTTCTTCCCTTTTTATAAACATATCATTTAGATAGAGAAAACCATTTTATTGAAAATAAAATCCTTCTAAATGACTTAATAATTAGTAACCTTATTACTAAATCCAATCCTTATTGGTAGATAAATGAATTATGTTTTTTTTTTTTTTTTAATGAGGAAATGTGCTCGCGAAAAACTCTTTGAATACTTCCCCATGATCCATGGATGGTAATCAGAGTAAACTGTTAGCCTTGATTACAAGACCTCACCCCGGGGAATCAAGAGAGTTGAACTCATGACCAACAAGAAGCACAATAAACTCATGTCTAACTCTAAACCAATTAAACTAACCCTCAAAACTAAATGAAGTAGGTTCTTCTATAAAAACATTGTTATTTTTTTAAAAACTTACATTGTTAAAGATGAAAAATCTCTTGAACTCAACAACCTTTCTTATTATATTAAAATAATGGTTGGATTTATAATTTTAAATACTCTATTTTAGAAAGTCCTTTTAAAGGTTGTGTATGCACATGGCTGTTAAGAACCAAACATCAATATAGCATAGAAAAACCTCAGGAAAAGTACTCAATGCCTTGAAAAAGAGATAATTTCAGATAATAAGCCTCTTCGAGGGGGCAACCTCCTTTTACCCCACTTAAATGTTCAAGTACAAGATGATTCAAAATGAAAATGTCTCCTTGGTATATAGGGAGACTGGGAGGTATAATTACAACCTAATGGCCTTCATGGGTATAAATAAAATAACATTACTAATATAATATATACCCCAATTAGGGGTAATGAGCCAATAATAGGGCTTAACATTGCCTCCCAGGGCAAGTGTTGTCATGATGCTTGGTAACTTTCACGGATGCTTGTATAAAGACTCATCTTCCCAAGTGGAATCTTCAGATGGTTTCCTCCATTTAATGAGATACTTTCAAATGGATCTATTCCTCAGTTGTTGAATTCTTGTGTCAATGATGGCTTCTGAAACTCAATACATGATTTTTCCTTCCTTTCCAAGTTCTGGAAATATAGTTTGGAATGGGATCTTGTCACCAATTACCTTCTTTAAGCATGAAACATGGAAACTAGGTGTACTGGTGAACTGACTCAATTTGTATGCCATAGTTTCAATCTTTTGAAACACCTTATAGGGTCCATAATTGCGTTGGTGATGAATTTATTATCCTGCTACCAGCTTAGCAGGGGACATCTGTTTGTATGGTTGTGATCGCCCAAAACACCCAATCCCCTACTTCAAAACTTCTTTCACTCCCCGATGTTGATATGCTTTTTGTTTCATGCGGTTTTGTGCCATGGTGAGGTTGTCCTTTAAAGATTTGGAGAATTTGTTGTTGATTCTCGATGTGATCTTCCATTACTTGAACCTTAGATTTTTCTTTTAGAAGTGATGGAAGTGGAAGAGTATCCATAAAGTGCCATAAATGGTGTCATTTTTTGTTGCGGTGTGAAAGGAAGTGTTATACCACCGATACGCGAGAAATTAACCACGAACCATTGTTTGTTTATGAGGACATAATGATAGAAGGTAGCCTTCGGATTTATTTGTTGTTCATCATCTCGGTTTGTCCATCAGTGAGGATGATAGAGGATAAAACTAAGGCAATTGAGTACCAAACAAAGAAAATAAAATTCTATCCAAAATGTCTAGTGAATAACGGATCTCTCATCACCTACAATAATCTTTGAAACGCCATGTAGCTTTGAGCTATCTCGCTGAATCTGGTGGCTATGCCTTTGAAGGAGTTGAAGAGTGCTAAAGTGTGCACTCATAAATCAGTCGCGGCAATCCTCCTTAATCTTTCCTTTAGGCTTTGTTGGCTCCCCAGTGATGAAATCCATGGGAACCTCCTCCCGTAGATAACTTGGGATGGATAATGGATTTAATAGAAGCTGGGGTCTTAATTGTTTCCACCTTATTTTTGTTGGCAAACCACACATTACATGCAAACCTTTGAACATTAGTTTTAGAGCCATCCCAAAAAAAAATCCTTCTTGACTCTATGGTAGGTTTCAAAAATCACGAGTGCCCTCTCTGCGGAGAGGTGTGCAATTCCAATAATATGGTACACTTTTTGTTTGAGTTGGGAGTTGCTACATAAATATAAGCAATCTTAGTACCACAGTGAATCATTTTCCATGTAAAATGTATCTGATGCACTGGAATCTGTTGCAACCTTTGAATGAGAGTCCACACTTTTTCATTAAGTTTCCATTCATCCCTTGCTTCTATTATCCAATGGGTTGGATGATCAAGAATGCCCTGAAAGGCCTCAACATCTTCATATTTTCTTGAGACTGCATCACCGCATTTTACTTTTCCTTTTATAGGCGATTTCCTGAAATCATAGCCCAATATCTTGGTTACCCATTTTTGTTGTTCTTCGAAGATAGTCTTTGTTCCAAGAGTATTTAAGACTATCATGAGGATGCATTTTGACCTTGAAGTGCCTACAACGGAGGAACCGCGATTTCTTTAATGCATGTAGTATTTGCCCGTATTTCCTTCTCATAAATGGGGTTTGGTAATAGAATTACTTCCCCTTGAGTGATGGAGCTTTCAAAAGCCAGGGGCCTTCCCTTCTTGCATTAGGGCGGCTTAATTCCATTTCCCCGAGCATCACATTCCATGATAAAGGTTTTTGTGAAGTCCAGGTAGTGGTCAGGAGCTGGAGGATCTTGCATAGCCTCTTTAAGATTTTCAAAAGATTTAGTTGCCTCACGAGTCCATGAAAATGCATGTCCTTCTTAGTTAGTAAGTTAAAGGAATCGCTTCATTCCCTCCGCAGTTTGAACAAACTTACTTGGTGGCTTCTCCAAGCCAAAATCCCTGGAATTTTAATGTTTTAAGAATAAACCCGGTCCATCGCCAGCGCTGTATTGTTATTGTATACCTTGACACCTTCATGAATACAATATGACCCAAACGCTGCCTCCTTACTCCAAAAGAAACGTTTGGATGGTTTTAAGCATATAGTTGTTGCTCCTTTTATTAGTTGCTTAGCTGCGCTGCTCAACATGTTGCACATGATCCTCCCAAGACTTGCCAAGATTAGTATATCATCAAAAATACTAACACAAATTTTGAGAAGGAAGGGGGCTTGAAAATGGCGAATTTAATATTACTGGAATGTGGAAGGTGCATTTGTGAACCCAAAGGCGTGACCAAAAATTCATAATGGCCTTCATGAGTTAGAATCTTGTTTTGGGATATCTTCTTCCTTCGATACGTCGATTACGGAGCGAATCCCAATTTTGTGAAATAGATTGCTCATGTAGTTCATCTAACAGTTCATCAATCATGGGAATGGGAAAATTATCTTTAATAGTGATCTTGTTGAGCTCTCTATAATCAGGACACATGCATGTAGCTATATTTTCTTGAATACCATTACCAGCGGTGTGGGAACTTTGGATAGGTCTAATAATGCCGACCTCTAACATTTTTTCAACCATGTGCTCAATTTTATCTTAAGACAGAATTATCTGTATAGCGCAGTGTGGGAAGAACACTCCACAGGGAATGGTGAATTTCATGATCATGATTCCAGGTGGGTGGGAGACCTTTGAGAATATCTTCAAAATACTTTGGAATGCTTATGATGATCTGCTTGCGATCCTTCGAGGGAATCAATTGGCTTAGATGTTTGAACATCTAGTGAGCATGGTTATTACGTATCTGCTTGTTCCTTTTCGGTAATTTTGTCAAAGACATGCCTTCTGGGGCTTCCACAATGCACCTCATCAATTTCTTTTCCTTCTAATGAAAATTTCATGAAAAGGTTCTTGAAAATTAAAATACTTTGATTTCCACAATGATTTAAAACCATTTAGTTCACTGGTACAACCTCACACACCACCGCCGGTATAGAAATCATTAGTTATTCATTTACATATTCCATAGTAAAGATTGGTCCTTATTGCATTTTCCACGAGCAATTGATGGTTCTCCATGCACGTCATTGCTTTGGCTTCGGCGGATATACAAAGAAATTGAGATCTTTAGCGGATAATTATGGTAGATGAAATTATAGAATGTCTTTGAGAATCAGTGGGACTATTACCTTTTATTTTGATGTATAACAATCTGAGGGGTTTAGAAGTCTTGAATTCTGTGATGCATTACAGGTGTATACATTAGAGTCAACTCTTTAGATAAATTGCTTCTACATTTTCATCTTAGGATGATGATCTTGTTCGTTTCATTTTCCTCTTCACAATCTATGTTTCTTTACTTCCACCACACTTATATTATAGCGCGTACATTGAAAGCGCCTTGGCCTTTGTGCTGCGCTTACCTCCAATTGATGTTGATTTGTAGCTTCTTAATAGGTTGAGGTGTTTTAGGGAGGTAGCATTTTTCTCTCTATAGATTTTAGGATAGGTCCTTCTAGTAACTTCATAGCCATATTTTTTACTTTCAAGATTTCTTGACACCTTAAATGCACTCTCCAATGATCTGGGTTCCCAAAAGCGAACCTCAAGTTGAATGTTATACTTTAAAGTACCTATGAATACATCAATCAAGTGCTCATATAGAATGTCGATTACCTTTATATTCAATCTTTGGAAGTTCTCAATGTGCTGCGGTAGTGGGCCTTTTTGGGGGTATCAATTGGCTAAAGAAGGTATTGCTCCTTGTAATACTCGCAGGTGTGTGCTATCTCATTTCTTCGTGGTAGTAAAGTGACAGAGTGATTTGCGAGAACAAACCATCGATATAAACAAATTGATTAGGTTCTAAATATAAAGAAGCAATTCATACCTTTTGTGTATGTGGCACATTATGGGATCAGTGCTCATTGAAGTATCCGTAATGATTGGGTCCTTGCCATCGAGCACATATAAGTCTTAGGGACGTGTTTGGTCTTCAAACCAAGTTGGAGTTTCTCAATTCTTGATTCACCTTCCTTATGTCCTCATCAGCGTTTCATGAAGAGATGCATTTTCACTTTTAAGATTGATAGTATTAGCCTATACGTTGAAATTTCTCAATACTTCCATGATCACCCTTTTAAGCCATCCATCTTAATCCAACTTGCTTCCATTGAATCCATCAGCTTGGCTTCCATTGAATCCAATCTTAGTATCAGCTTGGATTCCATTGAGAATCCATCTTAGTATCCAGCTGAGCTTCCATTGAATCCATCTTCACTTGTAGTTCATTTATGTCCCTACATTTCTTCACCTTCATCAAAGTCCAATTAGGATTTTACGGGCTTATTTTGTGTAGAAGGTCCTTTTGGTGGCATGTTGGCCAAATATCACTTTGAATCTTGATTTTGAGGGCGTTTATTGAACTTGATATTTATTACATTCTATCTCCCAAGTTTGCGTATACGTGTATGAAACTTTCTTTTAGGTAATTCTATAATATTTCTTCTCTGCAATACCCCGCGGGTGCGATCAAAATTGGATGTGCAGTGGAATTCTGACTTCCTCACAACTTACGATTTTTTTTTCGCCGAGGGAGATCTCATATAGCATGCCCGCTGAAAATAATTGATATAAAGAGTTTGCAGAGCTGGCACCCGAAATACTTATAGGCGTCCACGATCAAATGCAAGCTTGTCCCACTACAGTTGAGATTACTCTAGCAAGAAGTTATGATTGAACACGGAACACCTTCTTGAGACTAATTTGGGAATTTTATCTTACAAAGGTGTATGCAAAATTTAAGATGACAAAGATGAACTTTTTACCACAGTGCCTTACACAATTTACGTACAAAATGGCCTCGAGTTCAGGGTCGCGATCCGTCTACTAAATATCCTCAAGACAGGCGTTGTAGAAAAAAGTTATGAAATGCCGGTGTCCTGGAATGTAGCGTGAAACCAAGACCTTGAGCTCATTACCATATGTGTTGAGACTTGGATGACAGCATAGAAAAACCTCGAGGGAAAGTACTCAGCGCTTGAAAAGAGATAATTCCCGGATAATGAAGTCTCTTTGAGGGGCAATATCCTTTACCCCACTTAAATGTTCCAAGTACAAGATGATTACAAAATGTCTCCTTGGTATATATATGTTCAAGTACAAGATGATTCAAAATGAAAATGTCTCCTTGGTATATATAGGAGACTAGGAGGTATAATTACAACTAATGGCCTAAAGCCAACATAAATAAAATAACATTACTAATATAATATGCCCCAATTAAGGGGTAACGAGCCAATATTAGGGCTTAACAATGACAATGACTATTAATTATGATATTTTATATTTAATAAAATGTGTGAATATAATCTTCTCAATCATTAGTCATGACCAAGATCTTAAGCCTTATTGCGTCATCTCAACTCTCACTACATTTCTATTGTGCCAAGGGGCCAAAAAAAACTTATGTTAATCTTGACTGCTTTCGTAATGGCCTCCTTACTTTGCATTAATTCTTTCTCTTTAAGAATCAACAAGGGTGTTTCCTATTCTGCATGTGGTCAGTCTCCATTACTTTCCTCAAATAGGGTTAACAACCTCTTGTCACATCGCTCCTCTTCTCGTCAATTGTTCATTTCTCATCAACATTTTATTATTGTTATAACTTTTCTTTGTTTAGACCTTCTTTCTCTTCTTTTGTTTGTCTCTACTGTTGCAAGTCACTGGGGTTTTTATGTTGTTCCATTCTTATTTCTTTCTCTTTTTACTTTATTCTTCTATAATTTATTATCTTTGTTTGCCTACATGCTATGTTTTTCTACATCCTTGGCATGCTTTTATTCTCTTGTTTTCTTTTCTTTATACACTTTATTGATTACAACTATCCTTCTTCTTCATTTCATGGTTGGTAAACCCCATCACTCGGTTTGCTTTTTACTCTTACGTAATGATGGGGTTCTCAACCTACACTATCATACTTAAGTCTCTATTTGCTTAAAAAGTAATCCCAAGAATGCAAATCTTTGATGAAATCGTGTTTTTAGTCTTGGCATTTTTTCAACTATAGGTTCCACTCCTTTCTCAATTAAATATTTATGCAATAATGTTGGTATGGAGCATAACAAATTATTATGTTTAAATATTTATGCAATAATGTGGGTATAGAGCATAACAAATTATTATGTAAATCAATGTAGAACCTTCTTCTAACCTCATCAAGGGTGGATTTTTCTTCAAGGGATTGTTATTCACAAAATTATTTAGAAATTCTCTTGAATCACTCATTTGTAAGGTACCGGATTTATTATAATAGCCGAAAACATAAATATTGCAGAGAATAACATAGGAACAACACAATATATGAAACCACAACACCAAAATAATATCTTTATTGATAGGAAACAATGTTCACTTGCCTCTTCGAGGGGACAATCTCCGGTAGAGCACCGCTCTATTACAATAATTCTCAAGACACAACTTCTCATACCCTCGACTCCTATTTATACTAAATCTATCTACCCAAAAGAGCAATCTAGAGGAAGATCATTCTAGAAGTGAAAACTTTTATTAGGTATTCTTACATTTGAATTATTCTTCCTTATTACTAGGCCTTATGAATATCGACCTTTATTACATGGAAAATATATTATCCTCCCTACGGCTTCTATTAGGTCTCCTTACATTTGACTTATTTTTCCTTATTACTAGGCCTTATTAATATCGACCTTTATTACATGGAAAATATATGTATCCTCCCTAACCCCTCACGTAAGCAGAATAATATATTTTCCATGTAATAAAAGCCGATATTAATAAGGCCTAGTAATAAGGAAGAATAAGTCAAATGTAAGAAGACCTAATAGAAACTTCCGCTTCTAGAAGGATCTTCCTCTAGATTGTTCTTTTGGGTAGATAGATTTAGTATAAATATGAGTCGAGGGTATGAGAAGTTTGTTCTTGAGAATTATTGTAATAAAGAACTACTATGCTGGAGGTTGCCCCCTCGAAGAGACAAATGAACATTGTTTCCTATCAATAAATGTATTATTTTGGTGTTGTGGTTTCATATATTATGTTGTTCCTCTGTTATTCTTTGCAGTGTTTATGTTTTCAACTATTATAATAGACCTGCTACCTTACAAGTTGTATAAGAGCACATGCTTGGCAGAAAATTGTGGGTTATTTTTTTTTTTTTCAGGGTAGAGAGGTATCTCGGTGTCTTAAAGCTACAAAGATCTATCATTTAGCGCATAAATCTGCGGTCGGGGAAGCATACATGTATGAACTACAAGTGGTACTTAAGCACACATTGTTGGCCACCATTGTAACCCTTGTTGATACCCCTTCGAGTGGTAGTGCATTAGACAACACCTGTATACATATCGACCTAGATATCATAAAACCCTCCTTAGATAAATCGATTGGCCACCTGACTGTTATAGTGTCACCGAGAACAACATTCGAGAAGATACTCTCTAGTACCTGGGTAATCGGGTAGTATGACGAAGGGTACGATTTACCCTCCTTAGTTGATGCCGTGAGATATTGGGCCGAGTACTATTGTTTGACCCCGCACGTATATCAAAGAGCTATAGCATAGGGAACCCTTGTCTGTAGAAACCTAAAAAAAACCCTAACCCCTGGGACACAAACAAAACATAAAGAGAACAAACAAGATTTCTCCTATTCAGAATATGGACATTTTGACACTAGTTTTTTCCTATTAAGAATTTGGGAAGTTCTGACACTGCGGTATCCTGATTACTGTGGTACCTATCATTTTTAATACAATTTTTTTTAGTAGATCCGATCCCTTTCCCAACACCCTTATTTGGACCCTATCCCATTGGATTCCCCTTTTCGCTCTGATTGTCGTGGTACGTATCACTTGTCACCATTCTTCTCAGTGGTCCCACTCACGCTTCTCGACACCCTTATTCACCACCTATCCTCTTTCTCAACACCCTTATTCACCACGTGCCCAAGAACTCAATACATTGATTTCTAACAACATCCAGAACAAGGAGGATAGGAGGACATCAGGAAAAACAGGAGGACAGGAGGACATCAGGAAAAACATAAAAACAGGAGGACAGGAGGAAAAACATAAAATTATATAAATAAAAAAATTACTAAAAAATTTATAATACAAAATTGAAAAACATTAACTTTCGAAAATTGATAGTCTTATTGTGGAAAAATCATACATAAAAAAACATAAGTAAAATTTAAAATATACAACGTATCGATAAAGCAATTTCAAAAGAATGAAAATACAAAATAATCATGGATAAATCCGAAAAAAAAAACAAGGTGGAACGGCATAGAGGAGCCGCGACCCAGCGGAGGTCCAATGCGCCTTTTCATGAATAAGTCACACTTCGGAAAGCCTCCATACTTAAACTATCTGAATGCGCCTTGACACTCTGTATCTGAATGCTAGCTCTGCTGCGTGGCTTCGTCCGTTAAAATTTTAATATCATCTACAAAAAATCTGTAATACATCGGCGAGAAGCAACACAAATACCCCACAAATCTTGAAAACTTAGATCCTTAGATTCCGTCTGGTATTTTTTCATATAAATGGGAGGAGTTAGATCTCCAAATGATCTGCACGATGTTGAGATCTCCCACTCGAATGAATCGGATTCTGATTTATCTGAATTCGTGAACAGTCTAATGGACGACACGACAGGCGAATCCTCTTTCCAAATACCAGAAATCGAAGCCTCAGCTGAATCCAATAACATTTCGAACGATCAGGAGAATAATGCAGAGCTCAATCCATTGCCAGTTGATGAAGGGACTACAGCTGAGGACAATGAACTAGATTGGGACAATGTCCTCGCTGATGAACACTTAAATTTCGATGGAAATCCTGAAACTGAAACTGCTACTTCTTGGGATCCCTTCTGTGTCGATTCTGCTGAGGGTGCTCCTTTCATGGATAATCCTAACAATCCTGATTCTTCACGGGTTGAGCCCCAGAACCATGTGTCTATGGATTCTGCAACATTGCTTCCATCGAATGATAGAGTGGCTTCGACGAGTGACGTGCCCTCAGATAATCATGCATCAGTACAAAATCAACCTTACCCTGAAACTGGCAATTACCCACAAGGCCCGCAAGGGCAAGCAATGGGAGCTGGTTCGCAGCAGGATTTCTCAGCCTCTTATGAATTAAATTCGCAGTTGTTTGCAAAGAATCTGATGGATTGGGTGATACTGCAGCCTAATCCACAGTGCCAATATTGCCAACTTATGCGGCGTACTATCCATACAAATGGTACTTCTCTTTAAAAAATCCATCTAAAAAATGATTCTGAATCCACGCATCAACAGTATTGACTCTGAATCTACCAATGCTTGGTAAAAGATCCAATGAAGCATTCAGAAAGTATTGTTCTAGGGAATAAGATCATCATCATATGTTTAGGTTGATCTTCTCACAGTTTTTAGTTTTTTCTTTATATTTAATTATTTTCTGTTAGCTAAATATCTTTAACCTAATCTAGCTTGTATCAAACCAATGTTTAACATTGTTGGATTTTGAGGTGTTTCATAGATTTAGAACAGTTAACTTCACTTACAGAGTATTTTAATAGCTATTTTTTTGTTAGCTAAATATCTCTAACCCAGCCTGTATCGAACCAACCTTTAACATTGTTGGATTTTGAGGTGTCTCAGAGATTTAGAATAGGTGACTTCACTTACAGAGTATTTTAATAGCTATTCTTTTTGTTAGCTAAATATCTCTAACCCAGTCTGTATCAAACCAACCTTTAACATGATTGGATTTTGAGGTGTCTTAGATATTTAGAACATGTGACTTTACTTACAGAGTATTTTGATAGCTATTTTTTTGTTAGCTAAATATCTCTAACCCAACCTGTATCGAACCAACCTTTAACATGGTTGGATTTTGAGGTGTCTCAGAGATTTAGAACAGATAACTTCACTTACAAAATATCTTAATAGCCCATTCCCTCACCTACTGTTCTACACTATGACCTCTGTTAACTACATTAATCCTAACTAATATTACAATAAATTCATCATTATATGTCTAAATCTATCCTTCTCACAATTTTTATTCTCTTTCAAACTTGGTTTATCACAATTTTTTTGGCTATGCCAAACTACAATTTTTTGGCTATACCAAACTACATTAACCATGAAGATATGGCCAACCCAACAAAATTAAAAACTTGTATGGCCATATCTCATGTGCCCACACACACACACATATATATATAAAATCATATTAAAATTAAAAAAAAAAATACATTTACAATTTTGATTTTATTTATCTCAAAATTATTACAATCAATAATATTATTTGATGGATTTCTAAAACATCCTTATCTTAGTCATCTAAAAAATATTACAATTTATAATATAATTTGATGGGTTTTTAAAACATTTTAATATAAATTTCTTTGTTTTGTTGATAAACTCAATAGATTACTCAAATCTTTACTTTCAATTAAATTATATATATATATATATATATATATATATATAT
>SNQJ01S0012545.1:272553-283352 GCA_010110895.2 Picea sitchensis
TTTATTCTATTTGTTTTAAAATTAACATTTATTATTTTTGATTTTTATTTTTTGATTTTCTTATTTTTATTATTAAACAAATTATTAATAATATTTTTGAAATATCTTTATTTTAAAATTTCTTTATTAATAACAAATAAAATAATTTAATATATAAATTATTCAAATTTTTATGATGAATTGAGTGTTGAATAAGACATATAACATTATATATATCTCATCCTTCACTCTCTCTTGGTTAATAAAATTAAAATAAACATCTACATTTTCCTGTTATATATTTTCATCTCTTTATTTCACTACTAAATTATGAATCATATATTTCTTTTTTATGGAGCAACATCACCTTATGCTCTTGTTAATCTCTATGGAGCCAGGTCTAAAACTATTTAGAAAGTTTTTTGCCTGAATTCCACTGTGTTTATGTTCACTATTTAACATGGATTTATGTTAAATATGTGACATGGATGTTTATTAATTCATAGCTAACTTTTTTTAACTCTTCCATTATTATTAAATGGATTTATATTGCCAAAACTGAGAGAAAAAGGTATAGTTATTGGATTCTATTAAGATAATTTAGCTTGTCCATTGTAAAGGTTTCCAAGACACAAAACTGGAGGTGCACACCTATCAAGGGGCGAACTTTCATGGAGTCTTGCAAGTGAGATTTTGCAGTATTGGAAATGCCGGACCACAGCCCGATTTAGCGCAAGAGATTTTTCAGTAAGGATTGGTTCTTTAACAGGATTGTTATATTTCTCTTAATATAATGAATGGTCAGTGTCTAAGATATTTCACATGTGATTTTTTTTCAGCTTTCCTCCTGAAAATCCAGAATACATGAAACATTACCTGAGGCATTACAGCTTGCTGCGTGCCAAGGAAGGCTTTGTGCTTCGTCATGACTGCGTCTTGGTTTACACACAATCAGGAGCAGGAATGAGCATGATATCTGATCCATGCTTTCCTGGACCTCTTACCAACAGCTTTCCTCTGCAAACGGGTAATTATGATGAAAAATCCTCCTCAACATAGATTTATTTTTATCTCAGATTTTTTTGACATGGAAAAATTTAAGGCTTAAAACCATGCAAAATCCTCCTTCCATGTATATTCACAAACATGCATCCATTATGTTAATTCATCTCAGGTTTTAACAATAACCAAGCATTCGGAAATCCTGCACTCAACCCATTGAATTTCACTGATAGTGCTTCACCGAAGACCGGTCTTGCATTACAGGTATTATAGTCTATTTTAAATTTCTTTTAATGGTATGTAAAATTTTTTGGAAATAAATTCTGTAGTAAGTTTTGAAACCTCTAATATTCTGGACACTTCACCCAAAATTTAGCTTGTTGTATTTGGCGATGAGTTGAGTTTTTACTGGAAATCGAACATTTCAAAACTTCCTACAGAAATGGTATGTAAAAGTTTTTGGAAATAAATTCTGTAGCAAGTTTTGAAACCTCTAATATTCTGGACACTTCATCCAAAATTTAGCTTGTGTTGTTTTTGGTGATGAGTTGAGTTTTTACTGGAAATCGAACATTTCAAAACTTCCTACAGAAATGGTATGTAAAAGTTTTTGGAAATAAATTCTGTAGCAAGTTTTGAAACCTCTAATATTCTGGACACTTCACCCAAAATTTAGCTTGTGTTGTTTTTGGTGATGAGTTGAGTTTTTACTGGAAATCGAACATTACAAAACTTCCTACACAAATGGTATGTAGAATTTTTTGGAAATAAATTCTGTAGCAAGTTTTGAAACTTCTAATATTCTGGACACTTCACCCAAAATTTAGCAAATAAATTCTGTAGCAAGTTTTGAAACCTCTAATATTCTGGACACTTCATCCAAAATTTAGCTTGTGTTGTTTTTTTGGTGATGAGTTGAGTTTTTACTGGAAATCGAACATTTCAAAACTTCCTACACAAATGGTATGTAAAATTTTTTGGAAATAAATTCTGTAGCAAGTTTTGAAACCTCTAATATTCTGGACACTTCACCCAAAATTTAGCTTGTGTTGTTTTTGGTGATGAGTTGAGTTTTTACTGGAAATCGAACATTTCAAAACTTCCTACAGTAATGGTATGTAAAAGTTTTTGGAAATAAATTCTGTAGCAAGTTTTGAAACCTCTAATATTCTGGACACTTCATCCAAAATTTAGCTTGTGTTGTTTTTGGTGATGAGTTGAGTTTTTACTGGAAATCGAACATTTCAAAACTTCCTACAGAAATGGTATGTAAAATTCTTTGGAAATAAATTCTGTAGCAAGTTTTGAAACCTCTAATATTCTGGACAGTTCACCCAAAATTTAGCTTGTGTTGTTTTTGGTGATGAGTTGAGTTTTTACTGGAAATCGAACATTTCAAAACTTCCTACATAAATGGTATGTAAAATTTTTTTGGAAATAAATTCTGTAGCAAGTTTTGAAACCTCTACAATTCTTGACACTTCACCCAAAATTTAGCTTGTGTTGTTTTTGGTGATGAGTTGAGTTTTTACGGGAAATCAAACATTTCAAAACTTCCTACAGAAAATTTTTCTATAGAAAATTTAGCACATTATAAAAAAATACTCCAAATTTAACATTTAAAAACTTCATACACAATTTATTCCAGAAAATTTTACAGATTATAGAAAACTATCTATAAAAAAATTTGTTTTGATGGTTTTTATATAACACATGCAATGGAATATAACTCTACTCACTGTCAACCTCATCCTCAAATGACATACGTTGTCTATCCAGCCCGCAAATCGCCCCTTCTCAGCCTTAGGTGTAGGCTTGCAAAACAAAAATTTATGTTTTTTTGGTTGATCAGAGACACCAAAACTTTCTAGGCATGGTGGAAACATGAAGAGAACCCTCGTTTAGGACACAGTTTGAAATTGAACGTAGACTAAACTATATCTTAATCACTAAACTACCACTCGACGAAGAATTCCAAACCTATTAGGGATCTGCAAATCAACCCAAAAACTCAAAAAAAAAATCTGAATCCATAAATTTTGTTTTGCTAAATTCCACCCGAGGCTACCTTCCCCCCGCAGAGATAACGCCGAGAAATTGTTTTTTCTGCTGTACTCATTGAACGACCATGTTTAACTTAATTAGTTGATGTGTGAATATATATAGAGGGAAAGAACAGTTCAGTTTCAATTCTCCGACTTTGCACAGTACTTCCATCTTCCGGAAATGGAAGCCACTAAAAAACTGTCAATAGGCTCCACAGCTCTGAAGACGATCTGCCGTAGCTTTGGCGTGGATCGTTGGCCCTATCGGAAGGTATTTTTTCATCCAAATTTGTTTCAATTATGTGTAATTCTTATGATACTGGCTGAATTTTTTTTTTATTAACATTGTTTTCCCAATTCAAAATGTATTTTTTTGGGGGGGTTTACCGAATACAGATCAAAAGCATTGAACGAGCAATTGCAAATCTGGAACGAAATCTTGCCGCTTATAATGGGCAAAGAGCCGAACAAATCCGGAGCCAAATTGAAAAGCTTAAGAAGGAACGTGCTGAGATCTATAAGGACCCGCAATCAAATTGATTTAAACCAGGCATTCCTCATTTCCTAATCTTTTCTGCCATGAAGATTTTGAATGAGACTTTCATCTGTCAACGACAAACCACGACCACGATTCTTCCTTAAATATATTTTGTAGTAAAACTAGCACAGCCACATAATTGTGGTTGATCAACGCCAAAAGGTTGGATGAAAATAATCTTTAAAAGAATATATTAAATTTTATTATTGATTAACAAATAAACGGTTAAGCTTCATTTATCTGGTGCTAATATTTTAATTTTTGTTAATCACTTAGGTGGCAATCAGTTAGCTATCAAAGTAATTTTCAAATATGATTAGGTAAATGTAAAAAAATAAACACATAAACGGATGTCTTTATAATAGCTAGAAAGTTAATGATTGAAATCACAGCCATTTATTTTGTGTGACTATTAAGAATATTCCAGCCATATTTAATCATGTCCATAGAAAACTTTTTTTTTTTTGTAAATTAGATGGTTCCTTTCTATTTTCGATTTATATATGCAAACCAGGTTACATAAAATATTTAAACTATGGCCTCAACCTGCCCATAGAAAACTTATTAAGCACTAAACCCCTATTAAATTTGCCCATTGTCAATAGGTATACGCCTTTCGGCGTAAATATTTATAGACATTTATATTCTTAAATTTTAAAAAGCTTCGATTTTCAATGGATATGTTTATGTGAAATAATTTTAAAATAAAGTTTAGTTTCTTTTAAATAGTGAAGTGGCGATTATTATTTATCAAACTGGTCAACCTTAACAAATAAGATCTACAACCATCGCCACCATCAAGTGCAGCCAACCGAGACCTTCACCGAGGTGATGCTTCCTTAATATTTATTTTTATTTTTAAATATCTATCAATAACAGAAACAGGGCTTTAAGCGAAAAGTTATTCAGATAAATTTATTTAAAAATAACAACTAAATAAATATATTTATAAAACTATAAGAAAATTACAATTTTTCTTTTTGAGTTATATATACTGCATAGATTAAAAAAAATGGAAACAATAATCTTTTTATATCCTCAATAACTAACAATTAAATAAACATTTGTGAAACTTGAGGTAAATTAAAATTTTATTTTTTAAATTTTTGTGTACCCCTTAAATTGTTGAGAAAAATGGAAACAATAGTGGTGCTAGAGGGACTAACATATTCTTAAATTATTGATGATGATGATGATGATGACGACGACAACGACGACGACAACGACAACGACTCACTAAAACATAATTGGTAGAGGGTAAGTGATTAATAATGTGGTAAGAGAATGTTTTTCATCTTCAACCTTCTTAGTGTCACAAAGGTGACACACTCTTTCATCCCATGGTATTTTAGGATTTGACCAACTCATAGTTTTACTATGGAGCTCATGAGAATTTGTTCTTATCTTAACAATGCTTATTTTTTTCTTTACACTCGTAAAAATAGATAGATAATTTTGATCTTCTAGATTAGGGTTGATTACATCCTTATGCTTCCTTAACTTTCTTTTTTCCTCTAACTCTTTATCACACCACATTTTCTCCTTAAATATTGATTTGATGAAATTTTTAACAGTATCTTTATTTTGCAAAATAGTGTCTTCCATGTTTCCTCAATAATTTAGCCAAGACTGGGCATCTTTATGCCATCCTCGCTTGAGTCGATGGTGGTTACGACTCGATTTTGAAGCAATTTTAGGAAGCGTATTGTCTTCCATGTTGTTTAACTTGTTTTTATACATTAGTTATCTAGTCATAGTTGTGCTCTCAATGGGGGAGGCTTGTTTCTAAGAGGAGGATGGGACAGGGCATATTTCCTTTAATTTTGAGATTATAGGTTATAAAATTATTTTGTATTCGCTCTATTTTTCTCCAGGATTCACGAGAGATACTACATCCCCAAACTCCACATCCATAAAGAATAGCATGTGTAATGAGAGTCTCAAAGAGGAGTTTCTTCTTATCCCAGATCCAAAGATCAACTGAATTATAATTGTTTTCAAGCCCATAATAAGCTTTCCATCCCCCAATAATCCTTTTCTCAATGCTATAATTCAAGTTGAGCTTGGGGTGAATATCAATTCCAAGATATTTGTATGAACTCACTTCCTCTAAGTTTTTGTTGTTGTCATATACAAAGGTATCGTAAGTGATTTTATTGGATTTAATAATCATGACCTTAGTCTTATCAGTATTAACAGTCATGCCCATATTGGAGCAAAAATCCTTGAGGATTCCTAGTTGGTTTTCAAGATCATGGGGACTCCTTGCCATAAGAACGATATCATCAACATAAAGAAGAATATTGATGACTATACCAGTGAGAGTAGGGCCGACACAACCTGCTTTTTCCAAACAATCTTCTAACTTGTCAATGTATCTGCCAAAAAGGGTAGGGGACACAGAACAACCTTGTTTGACTCCAATATTGTAGTTAATCTCTTTTGACCAACCCTTAGTGTTTTTAAACTTAGCAATAACGTTCTCATACATCCTTTTTGCAACAACCCTCAACTCGAGAGGCACTTTTATCTCTTCCAACCTATTCCAAAGGTTTTTCTTAGGAACCACGTCAAAAGCTTTTCTAAAGTCAACAAAAAAGATTGGTTTTAGTATTGCAGAAATCCTCTGCAATGATCCTAAAGGTAATAAGATGGTCCACAATTGAATGATATCTCCTAAACCCTGCCTGGACTTTAGCTCTTTTACTGTGAATTTATATCCAAAGGCTAATCTTCTTTTCCAAAATAATTCCATAAAGCTTGGCTAAAATCAGGCTAATCATAATGGTTATGTAATTAGAGGGAATGTTTCTATCCCCATTTTTAAAAATATGAACAATGAGGCTTTGCGCCCATGGTTTAGGGAAGCCCTGGTTGACTGCTAAATTGAAGAGCTTGTGTATGTGAGGGATAAGGATAGGCCCTTCGATTTTAAAATTTCAGCTTGGTAGCCTTCAATGTCCTTAGCTTTCCCATTTACAAGCCGCTTAACCTCGAAATCTATGTCATCTAAAGAAAAAACTGCATCCTTTTTAGGGACACTAGGAATGGTGTCCATGGCATTAGGGAACTCGTAAAGGCTTTTAAGGTAGGAATTCCAGTCCCTTAAGGGAATCATATTATTTTATTTAGTATTGTGGTTTAGAATTTGGCTCGATAAATTCTTAGGATCCAACTTAGGTAGTTGTGAAAGTTGCTCTTGACTTTTATTGATATAGTACTTTTTTTTTCCTTTTAATTAGGGATTTGTGCGTATTGATCTTATCGAGTTTTAAGGACTCATTAGAAGCATCGCTAATGTCTTTCCTATAAATTTTACATTCTTTATCATAACAAGGGTTGTTCGTTTTATTATTCTTTTTATAGGACACCTCGAAAGATAACTTATTAATAGAAGTGGAAAGTGTAGTTGTAAAATTATGATAGAGTTCTTCAATGTTTTCCTTATAAGTTAGGATATGTAATTTACTATTTAAATCCTTTAAGAAAAGGTCAAATTTACTTTTGTCAAAGTGCAATTGTCTTTGATTATTAGAATTCTCTTCAATGACACTCATGTTCATGGAAAAGTTTAAAGTTAGGGTTAAAGGTTTATGATCAGAGTCAGGTTCATGACCATTTAAAAGGCTAAAAGTTTCTATTTGGTTGGAAACGGGGATATTAGATATCACATAATCTACGACACTACTACCTAGCCTATGAATACAAGTCATCTGGTTAGAGTTTGGCCACTTCATTACCCCATTGCAAATTATTGGGTCTTGAGAGTTGCAGAGCTTGACCAACTCAGCACCAAACAAATTCTCAATTAGGTCTTCATTTTTCAAATTATAAATATCTTGTTCTAAATTATTATAGGGACAATTTCTATCTATATTGTTTTTCTTATAAAAAGTAGAATTAATAGGTGCAAAATAACAAATTTCTATATACATCTTCTTAGCATTGGTGTCTAAAATTTCTATCCAAATTTATTGATTTCGAGGGTCGATCTTATGAAGTTGAATGTGAAGAGAAATGCTCTTTCTAATATAACAAGCTATGCCTCCTATCCCTCTATGGTGGGAATTTTTGTTCCATGCCGACCACAAGACAAATCCTTCTATGTTAGGGACCTTAGACTCTTCATGCTCCCAATTTTCAACTAGACAAATAATATCAAAATCACTTGGGATCCAACTTATCATAGGACCTTTGCACCATGGAAAGCCATGAAAGTTCCAAAAAAGGATCCCGAGTGTCCCAAATTCCTATTTATTATTATCCTTTTGGTCTATATCCCTAACAATAGCTTTTCAATTTCTAATTATTTCCCATTTTCCTTTTTTCATGGCTTCTTTTACCTTTTGAACTTCCTTCCTTAATTCAGCTTGGTCTTCGGGAATGAGGTCTTCATTTATAAATATTCCTGACCCTTTTAAGCTCAGAGATTTACTGAGTATGCTATATTTATGGTCATTACAACTTACTTTGACACGAATCAACCTATCTTTGTGATCAATTATTTTTCCTAGCCTCTTTGCTTCTATGAGGTAAGTTGTATCAATTTGTGATTTATTATTTAATTCTTCTTTTACTATTGCTAGCATATCCTCCTCTTGTTGTTCTTTTATACCAAAAATTATGAGGTTCAAGGATTTTTTATTACACTCATGGTCCAGTTCTGTAAGAACCATAAATTAACAAAGCCTAATAAAATTCATACAATTAAACATAATTTTTTTTTCAACGCATAAGTAATTCATTAATCATCATATAAGCATTTAATATTCAATAGAAATTAAATTTATCCACAGCATGAAAATGAATTGCATAATCATCACATAAACCAACAAATTCATAAATAAAAATACCCCTGTCTGATGCTATTATCCCAATACCCGACTGTCCTCTCTGCTGCTTTGCCCAGCCTGATGCTCTGACCAAACTTTGCCCAAAACCGACTAACCACCCAGCCAGCTAGGAGCAGCCTATTCAGCTCCCTAGCTCCAGGATTCCGTGAGGATTCTTGGCCCCCGAGCCCAAAACTCCCAGCAACCAGGTGCCCTCCTACAACTGTCCTACCAAACTCCCAACTAGAAAAATATCCAAAACCAGGAAATACAGTCCCTCTATCCAGAAATGGTTCCTCTCCCAAAATTTCATATTCCTTCCCGAAGGCCTCTGCCCAGTCATATCTCCCCCCATTCACCGACTCCCTGCCCTCCATTAATGCCACCCACCTTATCCCTCCATTTATTACCTTATCCTTCCCTTTATTACCTTATCCCTCCACTTAATGCTTCATTCCCCCCGCACATACGTAAAGTCTTATAATAAATAAATTAAAGTTATTAAACCCATTTAATTCATTACTCAAACCTTTAATGAGTCAATTAATTAATTAATCAATCAATCAACAGATATAAACAATTAATAAATAAATAAATAATTAATTAATATTTTTAAGAAATAATCATTGTTTAACTAAAACATATTAGGACAGTTAATTATCTAATTAATTATACTTAATAAACCCTATGCAACTATTTAACTAGGGTTGTTACATACACCCACCCTTCAGAAAACTTCGTCCCAAAGTTAAGGTATTTCATGATACAAAGGAAAAAAAACATGGTTCATACATTCATAACAATTAACCGACATTATTAGTAAGTAAGCCAAGAAAACTCATACATACTAGTGTACATGTACAAGAAATGCATGTGTAACTANCAAAATAGATTGCATCATATCCAACATCATTCTAATAGCATTTAAACCTTCATAGGATTCTCATTCACACAATATATCGCATCATATCCATCATCATCAATAACATTTAAACGTTCATAAAATTTACATTCACATAGTAGATCGCATTATATCCATTATCATCAATAATATTTAAACATTCATAAAATTTACATTCTCGCAATATATCGCATCATATCCATGATTATCCAAATATATTTAAACATTCATAAAGGTTCACATGTCTTAAAAGTTTAAGTGTATCATTTAATAGTTTCACTATGAATAGAAAATAAAAGTGTAGCCCTGAGGTAATCCTGGTTGTCTAAGTCAAAAGGTGGTGTTACATACACCCAACCTTCGAGAAACATATTCTCGAGGTGGTCAAAAAGTGAGGGATAGTCTCGTCGTAATGTCTCGGCATCTTCCCAAGTAACAGATCCTGGACTATACTTGTCCCATTGGACCTTAATTTGGTCTACCAGACAGTTCCTGAGCTGTCGAACTCTACGGTCCAATATGCATAACGGTTCTATCATGAGAGTTCCCATGTCCGATACCTACAATTCCTTCCAATTTAGTTTATGTGATTCATTAGCAACATAATGACGTAAAACAAATACATGAAAAATGTTATGACTTTTATGCAAGTGGGGTGGCAGTACGAGACGATAAGCAACGGGTCCAATTTTCTCTTGGATTCTGAACGGTCCTATAAATCGAAGTGACGACTTTGTCCCCTTCCCGAACCGTATGGTACTTTTATTAGGGCTAATACGAATGAAAACCTGGTCTCCCACTTCATAACTTCGGTTGGTCCTGTGTGCATCCGCATAACTTTTCTGTCTATCCCGTGCTTCCTTTAGTCTCTGCCTAATTTGAATCACTTGTTCCTCCATCTCTTGAATCAATTCTGGCCCAACTGTTACTCGGTCTCCTAATTTTTCCCAACTCAATGGTGTTCTGCATGGCCTTCCATACAGAGCTTCGTAGGGTGGCATTCCGATGGAGCTATGAAAACTGTTATTGTAGGAAAACTCTACCAAAGGTAGGTACTTCTCCCAATTGGTTTGATTATCCATGACATAGATCCTAAGCATGTCTTCCATGACTTCATTTACTCTCTCGGTTCGCCCATCTGTTTCAGGATGATAAGATGTGCTTAAGTTCAATTGAGTCCGCAACGCTGACTGCAAAGTTGTCCAAAACCTAGAAGTGAATCTAGAGTCCCTATCTGAAATGATCTTCTTAGGTATCCCGTGCAAACGGATAACCTCGCTTACAAACACACGTGCCACATCAATGACATCGTAAGTGTCTCTAACCAGAATAAAATGAGCACTCTTGGTTAACTTATCTACTATTACAAGAATGGCATTGTGTCTATGAGATGTGAGCGGCAACCCCACAACAAAATGCATAGAGATGACTTCCCACTTGGACATAGGAACATCATGTGGTTGTAGGAGGCCTGCCGGGTGATGGTGGTTGACTTTCACTTG
>SNQJ01S0012545.1:283402-293500 GCA_010110895.2 Picea sitchensis
TAAAATTTACATTCACATAGTAGATCACATTATATCCATCATCATCAATAACATTTAAACATTCATAAAATTTACATTCTCACAATATATCGCATCATATCCATCATTATCCAAATATTTTTAAACATTCATAAAGGTTCATATGTCTTAAAAAGTTCAAGTGTATCATTTAATAGTTTCACTTGTGAATAGAAAATAAAAGTGTGTAGGCCTCAGGTAATCCTGACTGCCTAAGTCATAAGGTGGTGTTACATACACCCAACCTTCGAGAAACATATTCTCGAGGTGGTAAAAAAAGTGAGGGATAGTCTCATCATAATGTATTGGCATCCTCCCAAGTAGTATATCCTGGACTATACTTGTCCCATTGGACCTTAACTTGGTCTACGAGATGGTTCCTGAGCTTTCGAACTCTACAGTTCAATATGCGTAACAGTTCTACCATGAGAGTTCCCACGTCGGATACCTGCAATTCCTTCCAATTTAGTTTATGTGATTCACCAACAACATAATGACTTAAAACAGATACATGAAAAACATTATGAGTTTTATGCAAGTGGGGTGGCAGTACGAGACGATAGGCAACGAGTCCAATTTTCTCTTGGATTCTGAACGGTCCTATAAATCAAAGTGATAACTTTGTCCCCTTCCCGAACTGTATGGTACTCTTATTAGGCCTGATACGAATGAAAACCTGGTCTCCCACTTCATAACTTCGGTCGGTCCTATGTGCATCCGCATAACTTTTCTTCCTATCCTATGCTTCCTTTAGTCTTTGCCTAATCTGAATCACTTGTTCCTCCATCTCTTGAATCAATTCTGGCCCAACTGTTACTCGGTCTTCTAATCTATCCCAACTCAATGGCCTTCTGCATGGCCTTCCATACAGAGCTTCGTAGGGTGGCATTCCGATGGAGCTATGAAAATTGTTATTGTAGGCAAACTCTACCAAAGGTAGGTACTTCTCCCAATGGGTTTGATTATCCATGATGTACATCCTAAGCATGTCTTCCATGACTTGATTTACTCTCTCAGTTTTCCCATCTGTTTCAGGATGATAAGATGTGCTTAAGTTCAATTGAGTTCCCAACGCTGACTGCAAATTTGTCCAAAACCTAGAAGTGAATCTGGAGTCCCTATCTGAAATGATCTTCTTAGGTATCCCGTGCAAACAGATAACCTCACTTACAAACACACGTGCCACATCATTGACATCGTAAGTGTCTCTAACCAGAATAAAATGAGCACTCTTGGTTAACTTATCCACTATCACAAGAATGACATTGTGTCTATGATATGTGAGTGGAAACCACACAACAAAATCCATAGAGATGACTTCCCACTTGGACATAATAACATCATGTGGTTGTAGGAGGCCTGCCAGGTGATGGTGGTCGGATTTCAATTGTTGACACTCTAGGCATTTGGCGATAAAATGGACTACATCGCGCTTCATGCCTACCTAGAAGAAAATCTTCCTCATGTCTGCGTACATCTTCTTCACACCCGGATGTGCACAATAAAGTGCTCTATGGGATTCTTTCAGTATGATGCTTCGAATATCCCCATTTTCAGGGATGTACATCCTTCCTCGATATCTCAATAGTCCGTCTGCTTCCAGACTATATCCTTCATACTTTGGATCTATTTTCCTCTCACTCTAGAGGTTTGAAGTAACCTCTAAATATCAACTGTCTCCTTGGAGTTGCGTCAACACACGTTCCCTCAGATTGACCTTTAAGGGTACCAAGGAGAAGACACATGGTATCCTACTCAAGGCATCTGTGACCACATTTTCCTTTCCCTTGATGTATGAAATACCAAAATCGTACTCACTCAAAAACTCACTCCATCGCCTTTGCCTGGCATTCAGATCTCTTTGAGTGAAGAGATGTTTTAAACTTTGATGGTCCATTTTGAGCTCAAAGTTTCGCCCCACAAGATAGTGCCTCCAAAGTTTCAGAGATAGCATTACAACTGCCAACTCTAAATCATGAGTAGCGTAAATATCTTCATGTTTATTCAACTTCCTTGATGCATAAGCTATCACTCCTCCATCCTACATTAGCATGACTCCCAACCCTTGCTTCGAGGCATCCATGCAGACTGTGAAGTCATTTTCCATATCCGACACTCGTAGAATTAGCGCACTAGTTAGTAGCCTCTTAAGCTCAATGAATGCACTATCACATTCTTCCGTCCATTCATACCTGACCCCCTTGTGCTGCAAAGTGGTGATGGGTTTCACTATTTTAGAGAATCCTTCCACAAATATCTGATAATAACCTGCTAGCCCCATGAAGATTCTCACCTCATGGGAATTTTTCGGCACTGGCCATTCCATAATGGCCTTTACCTTTTCTGTGTCCACAGAGATTCCTTCACCAGAAATGATATGACCTAAATAGTGAATTTATTTTTGGAAGAAGGAACACTTTGACAACTTCCCATACAATTTGTTCTCCCTAAGGCAGGACAACACCACTTGCATCTAGAAAGACTTGTACAAAACTGTCTAAGTACTTCCGGAATATGTCGTTCATGAGGCTCATGAATAGTGATGGCACATTGGTCAATCCGAAAGGTACTATGACAAACTCGTAATGCCCAAACCGAGTTCGAAAGACAGTTTTTGGGATATCGCCTTCCTTAATCCTTAACTGATGATACCCTGATCGCAAATTGATCTTTGAGAATGCTGCTGCTCCTTTCATCTGATCGAAGAGGTTATCTATTCGTGGCATCGGGTACCTATTTTTCACTGTAGCACGGTTCAAGTCCCTGTAATCTATACACAGTCGTAAGGATCCATCCTTCTTCTTTACAAAAATTATTGGTGCACCCCAAGGTGAAACACTGGGCCTTATTAGACCTAAGTCCAGTAACTCTTTCAACTACATTTGCAACTCACAAAGTTCCAGCGCTGTCATTCGATACGGAGTCTTGGAAATTGGTTCTACACCAGGTTTTAGCTCAATAGTAAAATCAAGCTCCCTTTTAGGAGGTAACCGTGGTAACTCATTCAGGAAAACATCCTTAAATTCTGACAATACCGGGTACTGATCTAATGAGGGTCCCTTCCTTTCATTCACTGCTTCCACTACATATAGTCGACACCCTTGCCTCAAGCATCGCTTAACTTTCATAGTTGAGATAAAGCGTAATGACACCCATCTCCGTACACCCTGGATCTCCACTGGCCTTCCTTCGTCGTCTACACAGAGCACCCTTTTTGCGAAACAATCCACCAAAGCTCGATGAGCTTCTAACCAATCCATTCCAATGATTAGGCATATGCCCCGAGAGCAGTGACGTATACCTTCAACCTAGTAGTACACACTCCCAGGTCTACTATACAATTATCAACACTAGGTCCTACTGCTTGTTTTCCCCTCGAAGCCATCTCGACTTGTTTAAAGTCATCGTGCTCGTAGGCTACCAACCCACTCTTTTCTAATGCAGATGGTGAAATGAAACTATCTGTAGCACCAGAATCAAATAAAATCTTTACATTGATATGATTTAGCGTACCTGATGACTCCACCACTGTGGATTGTTGTTCGACCTGGCGATTATTAACCGCTGTGTAAATCTGGTGGCTGCTACTTGCTCTTCCCATTGGGGCCTTTCATTCTCTATGCAAAAATCCTGATTGTAAATCTGGGTAATCACACTGGTAATGGGGTCCTCCACATCCCCAACAGGTAACACGAGATTGAACTTGCGCACTGTTCTGTGACTGTCTCTGAAATGAGTTCCTTCCCTGGGAACCCCTGCCCCTACTAGTTGTTCCCTGAGATGGCCATGGACCTGCCTGCATCGTTGGTGATGAACGAGATGTTGCACTCGTTGCCATTGAAATCCCTGCGACTACTATCCTTGGTGCGACTCTGTTACCATATGGAGGTGGCCTTGAGCCCCCTCCCCTGGAAAATGTCCTAGGGGCCTTCCCCACGAACCCAGGTTGATGCAGAAAGGTCGATCTCGTACCTCCAGTTAAGTTCATGTGTTCCTCCGCATAACACGCATTTTCCATAGCTTTTTCTACTGAAGACGGTTTCCACATCCGCACCATAGCCCTTATCTTAGGGTTCAACCCATAGACAAAGTTTTATGCTTGTCATTGGTCATTATCCATATATGAAACATACTTGACCAATTCCATAAACCTAATCTCATATTCTTCTATGGTTCTGTTCCCTTATACTAAGGCATGAAACACTCCTACCTGTTGTTCCTCATAGCAAGCTGGCAGATATTTCCTTCGGAACCTCTCCTTGAAAATTTCCCAAGATAAGGTGTCTGGGGTAAGGTGCAATTACCTCTCCAGTTTGCCCCACCAGTTCAAGGCACTGTCTCTTAACTGAAAAATCGCTATCTTTTCCTTTGAGGTGGATGCATAGTCCCTTAAGGAAAACCCCCTTGTCATGCCTTCCAACCATGCTTCCGTGCGTTCACTAGCGTGACCCCCGACAAACTCCGGAAGTTTGATCTTCTGCAGTTCTCTAGTGATTTCTTCGGGTGGGGGTCCTCCCCCTGAATCCCTCGATGCTTGAGGGTTACCCATTCCAGATGTTGGGGGTTCCACTTTGATCCTTGCAGTTTGTTGCCCCTTTAAAGTCTCATTTATGGCTTCCAAAGAGCGCAGTATGAGAGCTAGTGCCAACGATGGTAGTGGCGGTGCTGGCGGTGTTGGCGGTGCCTGCGACGACACTCCTCTGCCTCGATTCCCTCGAGTCCTAACCATCCTGTATGATTTAACCTGCATCAACCAAGGTTTTCAGGGTGAGTTCAAGGACGTTTCAAATTTGCACAACTTAAACTAGAAAACAGGGTTAGGCGTAAGTTTCTTTTTACTTGTCTGTAAACATATGTTACTCTCTTTAGGGGAGGTGGCTAGGTTAGGGCTAAAGTGTCTAAGCTTGATTTCTTCGCCTAAGAAAACTATTGACTCCTCTCGTCTCGTAGCTACGCTATATTTGCGCCATACTCGCCAATTCCTCTAGCTTACTTTCCTAGCGCGCATGAAACCCCCTCTCGCTTACCTTGGTCTAAGCCCCTAAACCTTTCATCTAAAACTAATTAATGCGATTTTCAACCTAAAGTTGATTAATTATTAGGAACTTAAAATCTAAACTAAACTTTAACCCTAATTCCAATCGTCTTAAACAACTCATTCATTTAATCCCGTAAATTAATATTATTATTAATTAATTTATTAAGTACCTAATTAATCATTAATTTAACTTAAATTATTCACTTTGATTAACCACCTTTGGTTAATCATATTAACTTATAGTTAATTATTCATTCTAGTTTATTAATCCTTAAAATCATTAATTAACTTAATTAATCATTTTAATTAATTGAATTAGTTGAATTAATTAATTATAATTTAAACTTTACACTAGAATAAAAATTTAAACGAACACACAAAAAAATAATAAAAAAATATATATAAAAATTTTAATAAAAAAAAAAATCAAAATAATTAAAAAAAAAGTGCGGGCGCGCATGGATTCCACGTGCCCGCCTTACTTCCTCCAGTAATCTCCTGACCTAAACCTAACCCTACACGTACTCTCTCTCGAGATCTCTTCCCCTAAAACCTTACACAAACTCTACCGCCTCTCCACTCTGCTCTCTCCCTCTCGGCAGGCTCGATGCTCGGCTATGAGCGTTGGTGCTTGGGCGATGGCTTGTGTGTATTGTCTTTGGCGTTGGTCGCTAGTGCTTGGGTGATGGCTTGTGTGTATTGTGGCTTCTATGTTAAGAGCGTGTGAGCTCAAGTTTACCCATTTGTGCTTGGTGCCTGGTGCACTGGGCTTTGAGACATTTGTGGTTGCGTTGTGTTGTGTTGTGTGGCTTGTGAATCTAGCCCACGAGGGCAGTCCACATTTCTAGAATCTACTATTCACACTGTTTTGAATCTATAATATCCTCTCAAATGTGGATGCTTCCCACACATCATTTCAATGATCACCTCCACTTGAGGATTGTTCTTCCTGAACGAGGGTAGATGAGACTGGATGAACCCTCTTATTCCACGACTGCTTCCACCCCAATCGCAATACCTTACTACAAGTTTTTGAAGCTGTCATATACCATTAAGAGCCATTGCTGCATACTCCTTGCTTTACCGATATGCCGGAAATTCGACCACAGCTCCTCTGCTTCCTCGGACGATGAAACCGTCGGAAAAATATGTTTACAGGAATAAGTAATGATAGTAGTGATCGAGGACAGAGGTCGTTGGAATGGTCTTTGTGTTGGGCTTTGTATTGAGCATTGGGTTGTATATTGTGTGTTGGTGCGGGCTCATGGGCACTTGTGCGCTGGGTTTGTGTATTGGTGTCACGGTGGAGCATGAGAAGGAACAAACCGTGTCTTGTAGAACCTTAGATTGCTGAAGCCGTGGAAAATGTATGCGTTATGGGTATTCCTGTTTATTTGTTTTCTTTCATTACGTGAAATATGTTTTTTTTTTTTTTTTTTTTGCCACACAGGGACCGTGGAAAGGCCGTCCTTATCTACTTCATAGGTCAGTGGTGGCTTCTGTAATAAATGGAGGAATAAATACACTGTGAAGTAGACGCCTTTGGTGAGTGAAAGCAGTCCGCTGCTATCCAAGAAGCACCAGGATGGCGAAGATTGTGTGCACAAAGGATTCAATGGCGCCTCGTTCTCCGACGCGGTGTTCAATTTATCGACTGTGGTGGTGGGAGCGGGGATAATGGCTCTGCCTGCTACTATGAAGGTCTTGGGATTGGTCCTTGGGATTCTGCTCATTATCTTCGTTGGATTGTTGACGGATGATTCAATTGACATTATCTTAAGGTTTAGCAGAGCCGGGGAAGCGACTTCCTATGGCGGCGTCATGGGAGACGTCTTTGGGAGAATCGGGAAGGTGTTGTTGCATATCTGTGTTATTATTAACGATTTGGGCATTCTTATTGTCTACAAGGTTATCATAGGTATTTATCTCCCTTATCATGAAATTCTACTGGTTTATTTTTGAACTGGCTTCCTTTTATCATTACCTGGAAGTATTAGTACCATTTGATTTGGATGTCTTTGACTAATCAGCCGATAGTGGGATATCTATTATGTCAATATTTGTTTTTTCAAGATGCACGGGACCCAAATCGCTATGGCTTGGGCTGGCACACATCCATAAGAAATAGAATGTCATTTGGTTACCCAGAAACTTGGTGGTACTTTATTAGCTACTCGCTTTCACTAGGGTTATATTAGCTATCTACATTCAATGACCTGGAAAGACATCGTTGACCCATTATGTTGTTTTAAATTTGGTAAATTGGATTTTGGGTTGTTGCTTTCATTCTAGTAAATTGGAGTTTTTTTTTTATATTTTATTACTTTTTTTTTTTAGGGTTTTGTGTATTGCCAAAATGTTCTATGTTCTAGTTGATATCCTAAACTACATTTTGATACCAGATTTGCATATGTGAGAGAACTGTGCCCTTACAAAATGCTGGGAAACCTCCCTTTACGACTTTTAGGAAATTGAGGGCTTCAAGTTCCAAGAAAGAATGTATTCTAGTCGAGCTGCTGGGATTTAGGTCTTCATGTTTTGAAGAATCACATCCCCAAATGGCTTCCTCTCTATGTAAAATCTTCTGGGTTACATTGTGATTCTATGGGATTGGTGCAGACCTCCCACGCAATGTCCGCCCCTAAAGAGTATGGAGTTATTTTTTATTTTTTTTGTATTGTTTTTCACCATCTCAAAGTGGAATAATATTGCCTGTAGCGGCCTTAGGTATGAGTGTTGTCATTGCTTTGGCTCGAACATTCCTTGGACACAAATTTAATCCTGCTGGTGAATTTGGTTGAGACTTTATTAGAATAAAGATTATTGTTAAAAGACCCAACACTTTTACCTTATTTTTTTTTCTTCAGCATATTCAAACTAGATTCAAACAATTTATTGACTTTTTATTAATGGTTTATGCAGTTGGGAGGCAGATGATGATTCCATTGTGAGTTTTCCAACTGTTCACATGAAGAAAAGACTGCCCATCCGAGTCAAGAAGATCATTTCTCACTTCTAACTATACATAAAATATTATTTCTGTTTTGACAAATATATCATATAAATTAAGGTGAGATGATTCTTATTCCTCTTTTCCTTAAAGCTGTCTCCATAAATAAATTTGGTTTTCAAATCAAAACATATCATTAATTCGAGTTTCAGGGTTGTTTACACGACACATAGCTTAACTTTCTGTCCAGAGTTAAGAGGATGGGTGGGTAGGTGGCACTTCGGTCCCAGATTTTAAACTACAACTCTGATACCATGTGTAAGAACCATAAATTAACAATGCCTAATAAAATTCATACAATTAAACATAAAATTTCTTTCAACGCATAAGTAATTCATTAATCATCATATAAGCATTTGATATTCAACATAAATTAAATTTATCCACAGCATGAAAATAAATTACATAATCATCACATAACCCAGCAAATTCATAAATAAAAATACCTCTGTCTGATGCTATTATCCCAATATCCAACTGTCCTCTCTGCTGCTTTTCCCAGTCTGATGCTCTGACCAAACCCTGCCCAAAACCGACTAACCACCCAACCAGCTAGGAGCAGCCTATCCGGCTCCCTAGCTCCAGGATTCCGTGAGGATTCCTGGCCCCCGAGCCCAAAACTCCTAGCAACCAGGTGCGCTCCTGCAACTGTCCTACCAAACTCCCAACCAGAAAAATATCCAAAACCAGGAAATACAGTCCCTCTCTCCATAAATGGTTCCTCTCCCAAAATTTCATAATCCTTCCCGAAGGCATCTGCCCAGTCATATCTCCCCCCATTCACCGACTCCCTACCCTCCATTAATGCCACCCACCTTATCCCTCCATTTATTACCTTATCCTTCCCTTTATTACCTTATCCCTCCACTTAATGCTTCATCCCCCCCCACATACGTAAAGTCATATAATAAATAAATTAAAGTTATTAAGCCCCTTTAATTCATTACTCAAACCTTTAATGAGTCAATTAATTAATTAATTAATCAATCAACAGATATAAACAATAAATAAATAAATAAATAAATAATATTATTAAGAAATAATCATTATTTAACTAAAACATATTAGGACAGTTAATTATCTAATTAATTATACTTAATAAACCCTATGCAACTATTTAACTAGGGTTGTTACAAGTTCAATTATCTTATTCATTTCCTCTTTGATGAGTTTGATATCCAATTTGTTTTCCATATTACCGAGGGTCAAATTGTTGGTTAGTTTTTCTTCTGGCTCTTTAATCCTATCTCTTAAGTTATGATTTTCTTCAACCTCTCCTTCTTGGGTTGATTGTTTATGTTTTTACATTTCTTGAATCCTATCTTTCATTGTATGTAATTCACTTTTTACCCCTAAGAATCTATCCTCTATTTGAGTTTGAATGGTATCTTTGAAGAGTCTAATTTTTTTATCAAGCATTGCTTCTAGCTCTATTTGGAATTTTACGTCTCTTTCTTCCCTCCTTTTTTCTAATGATTCTAACTCTATTTGGATTTTGGAATCTCTCTCTTCTCTCATTTTTTCTAATGATTCCATATAATTGTAAATGATCTATAGGGTGATTTTGGAGGGCCTCCCCCTGATAGGTTGAGTTTTTGGAATAGGTGGTGGAGTGCCCATATTGAAAAGAAGAGAAAAAAGTAACAATTATTATTTTGGATTGACTTTAAAAATGGAAAATAATTTTCTTAATTGATAATAATGATATTAAATACCATTATATCTAGTCATTATTTTTTTCAAATATATCATTATTCAAAAAAAATGATGGACTTGAAACTTGATAATGACTACTTGGATTTATTGAGAATCTTGTTGAGATGTTTTTTTTCTTAATTGAAGAAGTTTTCCTACAAGCTTGATATACTCTAATAAAAAATTACATATATTTTTTATATTGAATTATAAAATGTGTATTTTAATAAAGTGAAACACAAATTAAAATCCTCAAAAAAAAGGAAAAACATGGTCATCATCATCATCATCATCATCATCATCATCATCATATATATATATATATATATATATATAT
>SNQJ01S0012545.1:293550-310554 GCA_010110895.2 Picea sitchensis
TATATATATATATATATATATATATATATATATATATATATATATATAATTAAATCTCTTCTAAATGAGTCTATATCATATAGATGAAGGACATTCATCCCATTGTCATATCATTAATGCAATGCACACTTTCACCCTCCACTCCATGTCATTTCTTGACAAATGCATACCTTCACCTCTTAGCATTTATTTTCATGTCATTGATGTAAATGCACACCTTCAATGCCCACTCCCACCCTCAATTACGTGATGGCATATTTCCCCATCCCATCCTCAATGACATGAGGGTGAGGGTAGGGATGGGGGGTGAAGGTGTGCATTGCACCCATTTATTTCCCACCTCCACTCCCCTTGTTGAATATGTGAGTGGGGGGTGCCCCAACCTTCCTCATTGAGGTGTGGGTGGTGGCATAGGTGTGTAAATGCACACCTTCAACCCTCACCCCATCATTTAGGGTAAAGGTGTGAAAATACACACCTTTATCTCTCATCCCTCAATGTAAAATCCTACTCCAAAGAGTTACAAAGTTAGTTCAATATCGTGATGGTCTCTTGTGAAAAATTAATGCTTATAGAAAATTGAAAAATAGAAATCTCCTAACTTAGAGGGATGATATAAGATAATTGCAAAATAAATTTTGATGTTATGGGGTTTTCTAAGGGGTTTGAGTTACCTTCACAAATCATACACATACCCTCTTAAATTATTCTCAATGTATATGAAAGATATAAATTTACTAAATGCCATTGTCTATTTCTAGATGAAACACCCTATTCTTTTAGTATTTTTTATGCAATATTGATTAATGTGGAACAAATTCCCACAGGAGGATATACCACTATAACAATAGTGTGTAATAAATCACATGGGTAAAAACCATAAGTATGAGTGAGGATACAAGACATTATGCCAAAACCATAAACAATGTTACTATCAAATTGAAGGAGGATTTGATAACATCAACTCGAATCTTAAGTTCAATTTGGTGACTTTCATCACCTTTCATTGAATAAAACATCTATGTATATGTTGATGTTAAATGCGTGTATTTTCAATGATCATCCCAACTTATACATATAATATTTTATTCCATGTATTTATATACTTACTTTAGTATCATATTGTTGTAATAGATGTACAGATAATATGGCTTCTAGTAGAGAGGGATAGGATGATGATGTTTGGCATAGGGATAGAGATGTAGAACATTGTAGAATAAAAGATAAAGGAATTGATGAAGACAACAACAAAGAATCCCAGATGAGTTGTAATTACACACTTTATGATTTTTATGTAATATTGAAACATATTTATTTATTTATTAAAGAGTTGCATTAATATTCTAATCAATATTTAGTATATTTTTTTTTTATGCTGCAAAAACTATTAAAAAATAAAATTGGAGCATAATTTATAAATAGTTTAACATACCCTCTTACATTCTTCTCAATGCATATGAAAGAGATACATTTACTTGATACCAAAACAATAAACAATGTCAAGGAGGATGCAATCACATCAACTTGAATCTTTACACCAAAGTATAGTTGACTTTAATTGAGTTTGGTTCAATTTCACGACTTTCATTAAAATTTTCATTGAATAAAGCATTGTTGCATATGTTGAAGTTATGTGTGTATTTTCAACGATTATGTCAAATTATGCATATATTTTATTCCACGTATCTTATGTACTTACCTTAGTATCATATTGTTGTAATATATCTATAGATCATATGGCTTGTAGCAGAGAGGGATAGGATGATGATGTTGGACGTAGAGAAAGAGACAAGGAACATTGTAGAAGAAAAGATAAATCAATCAATGAAAAAAACTATAAAGGGACTTAGGTGAGTTGTAATTCATACTTTATGATTATTATATAATATTGAAATACATGTATTTATTTTATGAAGAGTTGCATTTAATTAGATAATCGTTACTTACTATATTCTATTTTGTGTTGCAAAAACACCTCATAAATATATAAATTGGAACATTTATAAAGAGTCCAACAAAGAAAGAGAATCAATATATAGATGAGGATTATTTGTATTCGGTGTAGTACGACTCATATTTGAGGAGTCTCAATCATAGTTACTTTTTGAGCATGTTAGCCAAGGTACGATTTATGTTGCATATTTTAGTGAAATTTAGAGTGATTGAATCCAATATATTAAATGTTTCATGGTATTTATTCATTTTATGACATGCCTATTAATATTTGATCAAAGAGTGCAGAGATGATGATGAACATAGATGAATATGTGTCTTGATAGAAGACAGAGAATCGACTTATGGGTATGATGATATACAAGTTGATGGAAAAGGAGAGGTTTTAAAATTTAAAAGTGACAAAATTTTTCATCAAGAAAATTTTGACACTGTCACTAGGAAGTGATTAAAAGAACACCACAAACATTGCATTGAAGTAAGTAATGCTAGTAAGCAAAGATAATTACAAAATCTATGAAGAATCTTCCTATATGTACTTTTTAGTAATAAATGGGTCCTTCATAGATTTTCCAAGACTGTGAGGATGAGACACCATATCAAATGAAATATGTTTGAATTATTCTATTGTCACTCATGTTTCTATTCCCTTACCTTTTATATTTCATTATGTATCATCTTTGAATTTTATAGCTAACTTTATTTTCTGTAGTTTTGGACAAATTTGGTAAGTACATTGGTAATCTCCCTGGGGATGATACAAAAACAGAAAAATAGACCAAAAGGTGTTGATAAAACTGTATTTAAAGATATCCTTAAGGATTGGGAAGTGGCTAAGAGGATTGTCGATGATGAGGAGGCATGAGGAGTGGACCCTTAGATACCACAACAACAAAAAATAAATAAACAAAACATAATTAGTTTAAGTATCAATTAAATTTTGTTTTGACTCATTTACCATTAATTGTTTAACTTTTACATAACCAACAAATAAATTTTTTATTTTATTTTCCTAATTTTCTAGTTACTTAAGCTTATAACTTGTAGCTTTTGGTTTTGATATGATTGTGGTTATTTATTTGATATGTACTTACCATAGTATCATATTTTCATAATAGATATATAGATCATATGGCTTTTAATAGAGAGGGATAGGATGATGATGTTGGACGTAGAGAAAGAGACAAGGAACATTGTAGAATAAAAGATAAATCAATCAATGAAGACAACTATAAAGGGACTTAGGTGAGTTGTAATTACATAATTTATGATTGTTATATAATATTGAAATACATGTATTTATTTTATGAAGAGTTGCATTTAATTCTAATTGTTACTTACTATATTCTATTTTATGTTGTAAAAAAAATTAATAAATTTATAAAATTGGAGAATTTATAAAGAGTCCAACAAATAAAGAGAATCAATATATAGATGATGATTATTTTTGTTTGGTGCAATAAAAATCATGTTTGTGGAGTCTCAGTCATAGTTTCTTATTTAGCATGCTAGCCAAGGTATGATTTATGTTGCATTTTTAGTGAAATTTAGAGTGATTGAATCCAATATATTAAATGTTTCTTGGTATTTATTCATTTTATGACATGCCTATTAATATTTGAGCAAACAGTGCAAAGATGATGATGAACATAGATGAAGATGTGTCTCAACAAAATATAGAGAATTGACTTATGAGTATGATTGATCCAGGTGGATATTGGTGGCCACCCACCTATTCCAACTAGCTCCTCTTGTAAGTTTTCAGTTCAACACGTTCTTTTGTACTTCTTTGTAATTGTGGGTTCTACACTTCTGGGGATGTCTGAAGCCTTACACATATTCCAAGTGGATACTAGTGGCCTCTCAACTAATCCAACTGAATTATTTTGTATGTTTTCATGTCATCACATCTTGTTGTACTTCCAGGGTCGTTTTGGAGCCCTAAACAATGTTTTTTTGGCTTGCCACAGTCAAACTGTAGATGGCGTCAGAGTTTGGCGGCGTAATGTGTATTTCTCTAAACTACCTTTCCAACGGGCTATCACGCGTCTAAAATAGAGGTTGTATGAAAAAGTTACGACCTCGAGGTACCAACTTTCCCATAGAGGCCCACATGAATTTTGGCGTTTCACCTCCTAGGGTTAGGTTTTTGGATGTATAGGGTTTTGGAATTCATGAGTAATATTAAAAAGGCCTCTTGAGCCTCATTGCAATCATTCTTCTCAGACAGATGTGCATAGCAGCCACATCTCTTCTTAGAGATAGCTACCACCATTCGAGCAAGTGTTTCAGCTCTGCAGTTTTACAATTTCAACCTATTTCATTTATTCAATAGAAGATATTGTTCAATATATATCTGTGTTTTTCTTCATATCTTTGTGTTTATTGTATTAAGTCTATTAATTAGTTCATTCCGCTCTTAAATCCAAATCAATAATGCGATACAAGTTGATAGAAAATAAGAGGTTTTAAAATTTACAAGTGACAAAATTTTCCATCAAGAAAATTTTGACTTTGTCACTAGGGAGTGATTAAAAGAACACCACAAACATTGCATTGAAATAAGTAATGCTAGTGAGAAAAGAGAATTACAACATCTATATAGAAGTTGTTGGATCATGTTGTCATTGATGCCAATGGTTTGATTGATTGATGTCATTTATTGATGTCAAGTGATTGATTGATGTCAAAGGATTGATTGATTGATGATTGATGTAATATAATATGTATTGTCCTTGATGAGAATGCATAGACAGAAGAGATGGATCAATGGTTGTCATTGATACATGATATAGATGAATCGATGTGGTTCCATTGGTATATGGTACATTGTTGGAAAAATGTATAAGATGAATCATTGTGTCTTATCATGATTGATAAGGTGTACAAATGGATGAACTCAAAGTGGTCCCCTTATGGGTGAAATCCCTCATGGGAAGATGCTTTATGGATCAGGTTATCCTAGAAGAATGGTTGGAGGACCCATGCTTGTGAGGGAATAGATGAAGATCAAGGAAATTGTTGGTGAAACTATCCTAGATGGATGGTGCTTGTCATCTGCCATTTCTGGTGGTGTGTGGAATGTCACATAACTCCTCACAGTTTGAAGTTAGCACTTCATGAGATGAAAGACCCTCCACATGAAGGCTTGAAGCCCCAAAGTCAAAGAGTCAAAGTGACCCTAAAGAGAAATGATAAAATAAGATTGAAAAAATCAGAAGGAATATTTATGGAAATGGTTAACCCTAAGAGAAATAAGGAGGAAAATAGGTTAAGTGACCTAGAAATGGGTTAATATTATTTATTCAAGGTGGATTATTTAAATAATCAAGAGAGTGACAAAATCAAGAAATGATAAAGAGTAAGGTGGCAAAATCAAAGGAAAGAGGATATTTGTAGATGGTTAACCCTAAAATAAGGAAAATGGGTCAAGTGACCTAGAAATGGGTAAATATTATTTCAATAATAATTTAAATGGAAGTAGAAGTGGACCCAACCCCCAAAATAAGGAAAGTGGGACCAAATGACCTAGAAGATGTTTTTTAAAATTTTACTTGGAGAGTATCAAGGCTCTCTCATTTGAATCACACTTGAGAACATTGAATATCTATAGGTGTCTAAGGTTTACAAATGATATCTATTGAAATTCTGAGGGAAATTAGAGAAAACAAGGCTGAAATGCAAGGAAGAATAGAATTCTTTGATGGTGCTTTCTAAGGTATGTTATTTTGGTCATCTCACCATTTTAGCTATAACTTTTCTATAATGATTCAGATCCTGAAATTTCTATGAAAGGGTGAAAACATATCAAGTATCTGTGGTTAAAAATTCATCTTGTGGGTCGTTGTATTTTGGGAGTTACAGCTGTGGAAAATAGAGACTGTGGGTAGTCCTGAAACTAGTCAAAATCGGTGTTTGGTCAAAAACGTCATAACTTCTTCATACCAGATCAAATTCAGTGAGACCAAATGTGTCGGTTAGGGTAAAGGCTATAGTATTCTTTGTAATGGTTTCCAGTTATTTCATAAAATATTTTGTGGGGCACTCTACAAGGACGCTCTCTAGAATAAGCGAATTCAGCAAGGTATGCCATTTTGCTATAACTCCCTTTTATAGAGGTTCCAAGTAGTGCCACTTGGAGGAATGCATAAAACACACTGAAGAACATTGTATCAGTTTTAGATCTTTATACATTCTGGGTTCAAAGTTATGATTACTTCAAGTTAGGGTTGTTGACTAATCAAAACTAGGCATGTGAGACTAAGAAAGGTTTGATAGAAAATGCTAGTTTCTTGCTGTTAAAAAGTTAATGAAGGTTGAAGAAATGTGATCATAAACAACAAGTCTATTACAGACACAATGCGTGTGGAGCAGGGACATGTGAGAGGCATGTTTGAGACCAGTAGTTGATGAGTTAGCACATACACTTGAGGTGTATAGTTGATGATGTTGGTACATATTGATGAGTAATTTTGATGATTGGTTGACATGATTGGTATATACTTGGTACATGGTTGGATGCACTTGTTTATGATGCAGTTGGTCCTGAGGTTGTTTGTACCAGTTGAGTGCATGGTTGATACTCTTGTTTATGAGTGGGTGATATCTGTTGAGGATTGTTGCCTCATCTAGGTTAGTCTTGAGAATGCAAGCTGAGTCTTGCATATAAAATAATCTCTTGTAGAGTTGTACTCTATTAGGTTATTTAATGATAAACCCCAAGGATTGTAGTCCGTAATAAAAAGAAAATTGTACATACATCTTGTGTTCTTTGTGTTCATTGTGGTGATGACTTGTTGATGATATATTGTTGATATATGTTGCTGGTACATGTGCTCACATCTAAATGTATAAATAACAACAATGGGTAATGAATAAATGTTGAATGCTAATTGATGAGTTTTTCTGTAAGAGGGAAGTGTCAGTCATCTAATCAATAATGGTATCGAGGCTTGAGCCCCTTCCTACAAGAGTTAACAAGCTGAGAGGAGATCCATAGACACACAAATGGATGATGAAGTTCCAATCCTTTATGAGGGAAACTATTCTCGGAATAGAGATGAGAGTGTATTTGAAGACAATGGGAGCAACTATTTGGAAGGGAAACCATTGTGAGGATATTCTAGATTGAAGAACAAGTCCAAAGTTTGTAGCTCAAAGGGAAGGAAATAAGAATGATACATTGGCTCAGACAATTCTTAGTGGACTCTCAAGCCCTATCAAAGAGCATGGGACAATGCACTTTCTGGGATCTATGGCTAAAGCTAGAGGGAGACATATCAAAGCAAAGAGAAAGAAGAAATTGAAGACCACTCCATCAAGATCATCAAAAGGTAAAGAATCATCAAAAAGAAACTCTTGAATGAATTATTTCTAAATGTATTTTGAAAACATTTCAAGTGAGATAAAGAATCAAGTGATTCTTCCATCCATTCCATTCATCCACTCCGGGCTCCGTACATATCCATCCATCCATCCGTCCATTCCATTTCCACCTCCGTCCTTCCATCATCCATCCATCCATCCATCCATCCCTCCTTCCATCCTCCATCCATTCCATTCCATCCATCCGTCCATCCACGTCCGCTTTCCTCCATTCATCCATCCTTCCTTCCTCCGTCCATCCATTCCTTCCTTTCCTCCTCCATCCTCCTGTCCTTCCATCCATCCATTCATCCATCCTTTCCTTCCTTCCTTCCTGCCTCCAGTCCATCCTTCCTTCCTCCATTCCATTCCATTCCTTCCTCCATCATCATCCATTCCTCCGTCCATTTCCTCCTTTCCATGTCCATCCATCCTCCATTCCATCGTCCTCCATCCATCCATCCATTCCATCCATCGTCCGTCCTCCATTCCGTCCTCCATTCCATCCCTTCCTCTCCATCCATCCATCTCCATCCATCCTCCATCCTTTCGCCATCTTTCCATCGTCCATCCATCCATCCTCCATTCCATCCATCCATCCTCCTCTTGAATTTTAATGGAGGAGTTAGAAGTGGACCCAACCCAAAATAAGGAAAGTGGAGACCCAAGTGACCTAAAGATGTTTTTAAGGAAGCTACTTGGAGTATCCATAGGAGGCTCTCTCATTTGAATCCACAGGTTGAGGAACGTTGAATATCTATAGGTGTGCAGGGTTTACAAATGATATCTAAGCCGAAATTAGGAGGGAAATTAGAGAAAACAAGGCTGAAATGCAAGGAGAATAAATTCTTTTGATGGCTCTAAGAGATTATGCTATTTTCAGATCATCTCACCATTTTAAGCTATAACTTTTTCTATAATGATTGAGATCCCGAAATTTCAGAGAAATTGAGAAAACATATCCAACAGAAAAGTATTTCTGGTTCAAAATTCATCTTGTGGGTCCGTTGTATTTTGGAGTTACACTCTGTGGAAAATAGGGTTTGTGGCTGAATCTGAAACTAGATCAAAATCCGGTGTTTTAATTAAAGCGTCATAACTTATTCATACCAGGTCCAAATTAGTGAGACAAAATGTGTAAGTTAGGGTGGAAGTCTATGGTATTCTTTGTAATAGTTTCAGATCATTTCATCAAATATTTTGTCAGGGCATTCTCTACAAAAGGATGCTCTAGAATGTGAGAGGTCGGTAAAGGGTATGCCATTTTTATAACCTCTCCCTTTTTGAGAGGTTCCAGTAGTGCCACTTGTAGGAATTATATAAAACACATTGAAAGAACATTGTGTATCATTTTGAATCTTTACATTCACGAGGTTCAAAGTTATGATTACTTCAAGTTGGGGTTGTTGACTAATCCAAAATGAGCATGTGAGACTAAAGAAAAGTTTGATGAAAATGCTAGTTTCTTCTTTGTTAAAGTTAATGAAAGGTTTGAAGAAATGTGATCAAAAACACAAGGTCTATTCTGAGCTACAAAATCAATTTTATGATGAAATTGATAGGGAGCTTTTAGTTTGAGGTACATGTTGGGTATGGTTGAGACAAATAGTTGATGAGTTGGCACATACATAGGGTGTATAGTTGATGATGTTGGGTACATATTGATGAAGTAATTTTGATGATTGGTTGACACATGATTAGGTATATACTTGGTACATGGTTGGATGCACTTGTTTATAATTTTATGTTGATTACAGGGTTGTTTGTACGGTTGGTGCATGGTTGATGCTCTTGTTTATGAATTACGGATTGATATCTGTTGTTGAGAGTTGTTGCCTCATCTCAGTTAGTGCTGAGAGTAAAAATTTGAGTCTTACATATAAGTACAGTGCTCTTAGAGTTGTACTCTATTCAGGTTTATTCTTTGATAAACCCCAAGGATTGTAGTCCGTAATAAAAGAAAAGTTGCTGATAAACCCCAAGGATTGTAGTCCGTAATAAAAAGAAAATTGTACATACATCTTGTGTTCTTTGTGTTCATTGTGGTGATGACTTGTTGATGATATATTGTTGATATATGTTGTTGATATGTGCTCACATCTAAATGCTTATAAATAACAACAATGGGTAATGAATAAATTTTGAATGCTAATTGATGAGTTTTTGTGCAAGAGGGAAGTTTTGGGAAAAAGAACCCCACACTCATTCACCCCCCCTCTAAGTGTGGTAGGTGTGTCGAACATAAGTTTCCTATATGTACTTGTTAGTAATAAATGGGTCCTTCGTAGATTTTCCAAGACTGTGAGGAGGAGGAGACACCATATCAAATGAAATATGTTTGCATTAGTCTTTTTTTTAGTCACTCATGTCTCTATTCCTTTACCTTTCTTTGAATTTTATATCCGACTTCATTTTTCTTGGTTTTAAAAAAATTCGGTAAGTACATTGGTAATCTCCATCGTGATGATAGAAAAACAAAAAAATAGACCAAAATATGCTAATAAAACCGTGTTTAATAATATCCTTAAGGATTGGGAAGTGGATAAGAGGATCATTGTTGAGGAGGAGGCATGATGAGTGGACCCTTGGACACCACAACAAAAATACATAATAAATAAAACATAATTAGTTGAATTATCAATTAATTTTTATTTTTGACTCATTTACCATTAATTATTTAACTTTTACATAACCAACATATAAATTTTTATTGTATTTTCTTAATTTTCTAGTTGCTTAAGATTTTAACTTGTAGATTTTGTTTTGTATATGCTTTTGGTTATTTATTTGATATGCACTTACCTTATTATCATATCATATGGCTTGTAGAAGAGAGGGATAAGATGATGATGTTGGACGTAGAAAAGGAGACAGGGAACTTTTTAGAAGAAAAGATAAATCAATCAACGAAGACAACTATAAAGGGACTTAGTTGAGTTGTAATTACATACTTTATGATTGTTATATAATATTGAAATACATGTATTTATTTTATGAAGAGTTTCATTTAATTCTAATCGTTACTTACTATATTCTATTTTATGTGGCAAAAAACCTTAATAAATTTATAAAATTGGAGCATTTATAAAGATTCTAACAAAGAAAGAGCATTGATATATAGATGAGGATTATTTTTGTTCGGTGCAGTACAGAACAAGTTTAAGGAGTCTCATCATATTTACATTTTGAGCATGTTATCCAATGTATGATTTATGCTTCATTTTTTAGTGAAATTTAGTGATTGAATCCAATGTATTAAATGTTTCATGGTATTTATTCATTTTATGACATGCCTATTAATATTTGAGCAAAGGGTGCACAGATGATGATGAACGTAGATGAAGATGTGTGTCGATAGAAGATAAAGAATCGGTTTATGAGTATGATGATATACAAGTTGATGGAAAAGGAGAGGTTTTAAAATTTAGAAGTGAGAAAATTTTCCATCCAAAAAATTTGACACTCTCACTAGGGAGTGATTAAAAGAACACCACAAACATTGAATTGAAATAAGTAATGCTAGTGAGCAAAGAGAATTACAACATCTATGTAGAAGCTTCTTATATGTATTTGTTAGTAATAAATGGGTCCTTCGTAGATTTTCCAAGACTGTGAGGAGGAGGAGACACCATATCAAATGAAATATGTTTGAATTAGTCTTTTTTTAGTCACTCATGTTTCTATTCCTTTACCTTTTATATTTCATTATGTATCATCTTTGAATTTTATAGCCGACTTCATTTTCTGTGGTATTGAACAAATTCGGTAAGTACATTGGCAATCTCCCTCGGGCTGATAGAAAAACAAAAAATAGACCAAAAGATGTTAATAAAATTGTATTTAATAATATCCTTAAGGATTGGGAAGTGGCTTAGAGGGTCGTCGATGAGGAGGAGGCATGAGGAGTGGACCCTTGGACACCACAACACAAATACATAATAAATAAAACATAATTAGTTGAATTATCAATTAAATTTTGTTTTAACTCATTTACCATTAATTGTTTAACTTTTACATAACCAACATATAAATTTTTATTGTATTTTCTTAATTTTCTAGTTGCTTAAGATTTCAAATTGTAGTTTTTGGTTTTGATATGCTTTTAACTTGTTATCTTTCTCAGATGTAATATTTTAGTACCATTGAACTACATTTGTGGTCATTTGTTGAACAATTATAAACTTATCTCATCTTATTGTATCTTATGTATAAACATGCATAGACATAAAATCTTACAAGTACATGTGGGCATGTGAATGAAATTGATGGAAAAAAAGTGGCAACAAGGTGAGCAGGAACATGTTAGGGTCTTAACCCGCACATAGGTAGAACAATATATTTGGATGTAATAAAGGTCAATATTAATAAGGCCTTGCAATACAATAGAATAAGTCGAATGTAAGAAGACCTAATAGAAGCTTCCACTTCTAGAAGGATCTTCCTCTAGATGCTTCTTTTGATAGACATATTTAGTATAAATAGGAGTCGAGCGTATGAGAACCCTAGCTTGGAGATTATTGTAATAGAGCTCTACTCGACTGGAGGTTGCCCCCTCGAAGAGGCCTGTGAACATTGCTCTCAGAATCAAAGTGTTATTTCTGTTGTTATTCTTGTATCATTTCAGTGTTATTGTGGTGATTATTCTGGTTATATTGTTGTTATTCTACCATTTCTAGAATTTTATTTTTGTTTTGCATACTTTTTATATCTGGTATATTATCAGTGGCATCAGAGCACTTTCCTTGGCAGAAATTGTGGGTAATTTTTTTTTAGGGTAGAGACGTACTCCGATGTCTTTAAGCCACAAAGATCTGTCGTTACATGCATAAACCCATGGTTGAGGGATTCATACATGTAGGAAATAAAAGTGGTTCTTAAGCGCACATCTGTTGGCCACCCTTGTAACCCCTGTTGGTACCCCTTCGAGTGGTAGCGCATCAGACACCACCTATGTACCGATCAACCTATATTTCCTGAAGCCCTCTTTAGATAAACTGATCGACCACCTGACTGCTATAGTGCCACCGAGAACAACACTCGGGAAGATACTCTATAGTACCTGGGTAGTTGGGTAGTACGACTAAGGGTACGGTCTATCCTCCTTAGTTAGTTCCTTGAGATATTGGGCCGAGTACTACTGTTGGACCCTACACGTATATCAGAGAGCTATAGCATAGGGAAAACCCTTGTCTGTAGAACCCTTGAATACCTAACCCTTGGGGACTGAAACATAAACAAATTAAAATAGACAAGATATATTGCCGTGCAACTGTGTTCAGGTTGCCAAGTAAATACACATTTATGTCTGGTTAATAATTTGGGAATTTCTTCTTTGCAGTATTCTTCAGACCAGAGTATAATTCCGCAGGTGTAAAAAAAAAAAAGGTTTGGATTTTTTTTCACCATTATTTGAGACCTATTCCATTAGATTCATCTTTTCGCCCTTATCACTTTCATCCATATCATCTTTCTTAAAAATTTTTGACCCCTTCCCCCCCTTTTCAGTCTCCCCATCCTCATGGGCCATACCCATAGCCAAGTCTTGGAAGCTCTCTTCAACACCTTGCAATATGGTATCATCGAGACCCAACAAGAAGTAAAACAACTCAGTGCCAATGTTGCCGCCATCAATATAACCATGCAGTCCTCAATGGAGGAAATCAAACAAGACCTCACCACCCAGCTTGAATATGTCTTTTCGACACTCTGCACCAAACTGCATATCCCTACAGATAACCCTTCATCTTCCTCACCTCCACATACTGAAGGTGACCATTCCTCTCATTCCCATAACTTTCAGAACCATCACTTTCAACATGACCTACGCCTTCTGTGGGTGGATGTGATCAAATTTGATGGCTCGAACCCCATTGGTTGGGTAACCCAAATGGAACATTATTTCTCTTTATACGACATTACAGATGACTTAGCCAAACTTCGATATGGTGTTCTCCATCTAGATCAAGAACGTTGGGAATGGTGGCAATGGAGAAAAACTTCTCGTCAAGGGTATATTGCTTGGACACACATTGTGGCAGAGCTTTATGAACGCTTTGAAAATGACACCAACCATTTGGGCCATTTGACAAAGTTGAAACAATCAGGAACAGTGGAAGACTTTATAGCTGCCTTTGAGCGCTTGGCTTTTCGAACAGAGGGCATGTCTGATGCCTTTTTCCAAGAATGTTTTACAGTGGCCTCAAGGATGAGATTTAGGTCCATGTCCTCATGGATCGGCCTTAGAGTTGGGTGGAGGCTACTAAAAGAGATAAATAAGCACAATAGGTTGTATCTTCTCAAAACCGGAAACCCTCCTTTATCCCTCGCCCTAAACCAGTAAATCCCACTACTCCCTCCGCTCCACTAAAGATCCAAAAATTGACCAGGGCTGAAACGACTGAATGCCAACTCAAAGGCCTTTGTTATAATTGTGATGACAAATATTTTCCAGGCCACAAGTGTAAGGAACAAAATCTCTTTATGGCCATCTTCGAGGATATTTCAGAAGAGGATATTGAAACTCCCCTTGTGTCTGAGTCACCTGAAACCCCCAACATAACCCCTCCCTCAAACCTTCCCGAAGTAGAATCGGTCATTTCCCTCAATGATTTCACTGGCTTCTCCACTCCCCAAACCCTCAAGCTAATCAGTTACATCAAGCATCGAAAGGTCATCATTCTGGTTGATAGTGGAAGCACCCATAATTTTATTCATCGCCACATTTCCCAAGAAAATCATTGCTACATCCATGTCATCAATAATTTCCAAATCATGATTGCCAATGGTGGCTCCATGAAATGTGGAGGGTGTTATGAAAATGTGCATCTCCAAATTGGTGACTACCACATGAAATCTCATATGTTTGCTATAGACATGGGCGTGTGTGACATTGTGTTGGGTGCAGACTGACTAAGGACTTTGGGTCCCATTCTCATGGATTTTAAGGAATTAACCATGCAATTTGACCAGGAAGGCCACCAATATAAGTTCCAAGGCATCATCGTCGGTTCACCTGAGATCATTAGTTCCCATTGCATGGAAAAACTACTAAAAAATGGTCATTCTTGTGTTATTGCTCAACTCCATGCCATCCACGCAACAGAAACACCCTCGGTGCTGCAAGACCTCCAAGCCATCCTTTCTAAACATCAAGTGGTCTTTTCCACTCCCTAGGGACTCCCTCCTTCATGTGGTGTTCATGATCATTCCATTCCCCTTGTACCCGAAATCCTTCCTCCCAGTATCTGTTCGCATCGTCACCCCTTTTCCCAAAAAAATGAAATTGAGAAAATGGTCCAGGAAATCCTTAATGCAGGTGTTATCTTCCCTAGTAGGAGCCACTACTCTTCTCATGTGGTCATGGTTCTGAAGAAACAATGTTCTTGGTGAATGTGTCCTGACTTCTGTGCCCTCAACAAACTTACCATTAAAGACAAATTTCCCATTCCTGTCATTGATGACCTCTTGGAGGAACTGAGTGGCGCCCAATTCTTTACTAAACTTGATCTTTGTTCGGGCTACCACCAAATACGTATGAAAGAGGCATACATTCCCAAGACTGCCTTTAGGATTCATGAGGTACACTATGAGTTTTTGGTCATGCCCTTTGTCTTGTGTAATGCCCTCTCCACCTTCCAAAGCCTCATGAATTATGTCTTCTATCCTTTTCTCCATCATTTTGTCTTAGTTTTCTTTGATGATATCCTCATCTATAGCAAGACCTAGACAAAACATCTTGCTCATGTGGATCGAGTTCTCCATCTACTCTCTCAGCACCAACTTTTCCTGATACAGTCTAAATGTGGTTTTGGTGCCTCAGAAGTAGAGTACTTGGGTCATTTGGTTGGCAAGGATGGCATCAGGGTGGATCCTAAAAAGATTGAAGTTATGCAATACTGGCCTCACCCAAAGACTCTCAAAAGATTGCGTGGAATTCTGGGCTTAACATGCTATTATCGCAAGTTTGTTAAGAATTAGGGAAAGATTGCAGCACCTCTCACTACTCTCCTAAAAAATAACTCTTTCACTTGGAATCCAGTTGTTGCTCAAGCTTTTCAAACCTTGAAGATGGCCATGTGCACCAATCTAGTCCTGGCCCTTCCTGATTTCAAAAAGACCTTTGTCTTGGAATGCGATGCTTCAGGGAAAGGAATTGGTGCTTTCCTTATGCAAGAGGGTCATCCTTTGGCCTTTACCAACAAGAAACTATCTGAAAGAAATCTAGGCAAATCTATCTATGAAAATGAAATGTTGGCTATTTAGTGGGCTCAATGGTTACCCCTAGCTGAATGGTGGTACAACACTTCATACCATACAACCACATACATGACTCCTTTTGAAGTGGTATATAGATAGAAGCCACCTTCGGTTCTCTCATACTTACCTAGTGTCTCGAAGGTCCAGGCGGTTCACCAAACACTTACAGTTCGAGAGGCTATTCTTCGTACCCTCAAAGAGAATTTGGTCATGACACAAAATCACATGAAGCACCAGGCAGATCAAGGTTGCTCTGAACGTCAATTTGAAGAAGGGGATCAGGTGTTTTTTCGCCTTCAAACCTACAAGCAGAATTCCGTCAAGGACGAGCATTGTCAGAAGCTAGCACCCAAATTTTATGGTCCTTATACAGTTCTCAAGCATGTGGGATATGTGGCTTATCGATTATCTTTGCCCAATCATTCGAAGCTACATTCTATTTTTCATGTTTCCTGCTTAGAGGAGGTGATCGGAACTAAGTGCCAAATTCAAACCAACCTTCCTGAGTTAGCCGAAGAAGGATCCATTTGGCTACAACCACAAGCAATTTTGGACTAGCGTAAGTGTCGCCTGCGTCAGAGAACCATCAAGGAAGTGTTAATCCAGTGGAAAGATACAACTCCAATAGATGCCACTTGGAAACCAACTACCATTCTGGCAATTTCCACATCTCAAGCCTTGAGAACAAGACTGTTTTTAGAGGGGAGGACATGTTAGGGTCCTAACTAGCACATAGGTAGAACGATATATTCTTATGTAGTAAAGGTCAATATTAATAAGGCCTTGCAATAAAATAGAATAAGTGGAATGTAAGAAGACCCAATAGAAGCTTCCGCTTCTAGAAGGATCTTCCTCTAGATGCTTCTTTTGATAGACATATTTAGTATAAATAGGAGTCGAGGGTATGAGAACCCTAGCTTGGAGATTATTGTAATAGAGCTCTGCTTGACTAGAGGTTTCCCCCTCGAAGAGGCCCATGAACATTGCTCTCAGAATCAAAGTGTTATTTCTGTTGTTATTCTTATATCATTTCAGTGTTATTGTGGTGATTATTCTGGTTATATTGTTGTTATTCTGCCATTTCTAGCATTCTATTTCTGTTTTGCATACTTTTTATATCTAGTATATTACAGAACACATGTGTTCTTGAGAACGTGCATGGGTTCCTGATGCGATAGGAATGACAAACCTCAAATTGCCACCTAGGATGGCACATAGTGATCTAAAATTGAAGAAGACTTGAAAAACTTGAATAATTATTGCAAGTGAAATGTCATGTGTTTAAAGCAAATGGATCAGTTTGCAACACATAAATTAAAGGATTACTTATGCAAATTACACATAGACAGCAGCATAAACATTGAACATAAACACATAAGCACAACAATTGATAAAGGAGTTCACCCCTCTTATGGGCTACATCTCCTGGTC